>CM046658.1:110871432-110888448 GCA_025594165.1 Tamias sibiricus | reverse complement strand
AGTTTTCCAAGAAATCTCCATACTGCTTTCCATAGCGGTTGCACCATTTTGCAGTCCAAAAAGCAATGTATGAGTGTGCCTTTTTCTCCACATCCTCTCCAACATTTATTGTTGCTTGTGTTCTTGATAGCTGCCATTCTGACTGGAGTGAAGTGAAATCTTAGAGTAGTTTTGATTTGCATTTCTCTAATTGCCAGCGATGTTGAACATTTTTTCATGTATTTGTTGATTAATCGTGTATCTTCTTCTGAGAGGTGTCTTCTCAATTCCTTAGCCCATTTATTGATTGGGTTATTTTTTTTTTTTTTGGTGTAAAGTTTTTTGAGTTCTTTATATAGTCTAGAAATTAGTGCTCTATCTGATGTGCATGTATTAAATATTTGTTCCCAATTAGTTGGCTCTCTATTCACCTCACTGATTGTTTCTTTTGCTGAGAAGAAGCGTTTTAGTTTAAATCTATCCCATTCATTAATTCTTGGTAGTAATTCTTGCGCTACAGGATTCTTATTAAGGAACTTCGGGCCTAATCCGACATGTTGGAAATTGTAGCTTACTTTTTCTTCTATCAGGCATATTGTCTCTGGTCTAATTCCTAGGTCCTTGATCCACTTTGAATTGAGTTTTGTGCATGGTGAGAGATAAGGGTTTAATTTCAATTTGTTGCATATGGATTTCCAGTTTTCCCAGCACCATTTGTTGAAGAGGCTATCCTTTCTCCACTGTACATTTTTGGCACCTTTGTCTAATATAAGATAGCTGAAATTATATGTATTAGTCTCTGTGTCCTCAATTTTGTACCATTGGACCACCAGTCTGTTTTGGTGCCAATACCATGCTGTTTTTGTTATTATTGCTCTATAGTATAATTTGAAGTCCGGTATGGTGATGCCCCCTGCTTCACTTTTCTTGCTCAGGATTGCTTTGGCTATTCTGGGTCTCTTATTTTTCCAGATGAATTTCCTGACTGCGTTTTCTATTTCTTTGAAGAACGACATTGGGATTTTGATTGGAATTGCATTAAATCTGCATAATGCTTTTGGTAGTATGGACATTTTGACAGTATTAATTCTACCTATCCAAGAGCAAGGTAGGTCTTTCCATCTTCTGAGTTCATCTATAATTTCTTTCTTTAGTGTTCAATAATTTTCATTATAGAGGTCTTTCACCTCTTTCGTTAGGTTGATTCCCAGGTATTTTTTTTTTTTTTGATGCTATTGTAAATGGGGTAGTTTTCATCATTTCCCTTTCAGAGGCTTTGTCACTGATGTACAAAAATGTCTTTGACTTATGTGTATTGATTTTGTATCCTGCAACTTTGCCAAATTCATTTACTAGTTGTAAAAGTTTTCTGGTAGAGTTTTTTGGGTCTTCTAGGTAGATTATCATGTCATCAGCAAATAGTGCTAATTTGAGCTCTTCTTTTCCTATCTTGATCCCTGTAATTTCTTTTGTCTGTCTAATTGCTCTGGCCATAGTTTCCAGTACTATGTTAAATAGCAGTGGTGAAAGGGGGCATCCCTGTCTTGTTCTAGTTTTTAGAGGGAATGCTTTCAATTTTTCTCCATTTAAGATAATGTTAACTTGGGGCCTTGCATAAATAGCTTTTATAATGTTGAGATATGTTCCTGATATTACTAGTTTTTCCAGTGTTTTCGAACATAAAGGGGTGTTGTATTTTGTCAAATGCTTTTTCTGCGTCTATTGAGATGATCATATGATTTTTATCTTTAAGTCAATTGATGTGATATATTATGTTTATTGATTTCCGAATGTTGAACCAGCCTTGCATCCCAGGGATAAACCCCACTTTATCGTGGTGCACTATCTTTTTGATATGTTTTTGTATGTGATTTGCCAGGATTTTGTTGAGGATTTTTGCATCTATGTTCATTAAAGATATTGGCCTGAAGTTTTCTTTTTTGGCTGTGTCTTTGCCTGGCTTTGGAATTAATGTGATATTGGCCTCATAGAAAGAGTCTGGAAGAGCTCCCTCTTTTTCTATTTCTTTCTTTAAATAGTTTGAAGAGCATTGGTATTAGTTCTTCTTTGAAAGTCTTATAGAACTCGTCCTGGACTTTTCCTTGTTGGTAGCTTTTTGATGAGGTCTTCTATTTCTTCGCTTGTAATTGATCTGTTTAAGTTGTGTATAGCCTCTAGTTCCAGTTTAGGCAAATCATACGACTCTAGAAATCTGTCAATGTTTTCAATATTTTCTATTAGAATACAAGTTTTCAAAGTAATTTCTAATTATCTTCTGTATATCTGAGGTGTTTGTTGTGATATTCCCTTTTTCATCAAGAATGTTACCAATTTGAGTTTTTTCTCTTCTTCTTTTTGTTAACATCGCTAAGGGTCTGTCAATTTTCTTTAGTTTTTCAAAGAACCAACTTTTGGTTTTGTCAATTCTTTGAATGGTTTCTTTAGTCTCAATTTCATTAATTTCTGCTCTGATTTTAATTATTTCCTGTCTTCTACTGCTCTTGGTGTTGGTCTGTTCTTCTTTTTCTAGTGCTTTGAGGTGTGATGTTAAGTCATTTATTTGTTGGGTTTTTTTTCCTTTTAAGGAATGAACTCAGTGCAATGAATTTTCCTCTTACTACTGCCTTCATAGTGTCCCAGAGATTTCTATATGATGTATCTGTGTTCTCATTTACCTCTAGGAATTTTTTAATCTCCTCTTTGATGTTTTCTTCAACCCCTTTTTCATTCAGTAGCATGTTGTTTAGCTTCCAGTTGTTGGAGTAGTTTTTTTTATTCCTTGTTTTGTCATTGATTTCCAATTTCATCCCTTTATTGTCTGATAGAATGCAGGGTAGTATCTCTTTTTTTTATATTTGCTGAGAGTTTTGTTATGACATAATATGTGGTCTATTTTGGAAAAGGAGCCATGTGCTGCTGAGAAAAAAGTGTATTCGTTTACTGAGGGATGAAATATTCTAAATTAATTCTACCTATTTAGTCTGTTAGGTCTAAATTATTAATTGTTTTAAGGAGGCTTAAAGTTTCTTTGTTTAGCTTTTGTTTGGATGATCTATCCATTGGTGAAAGAGGTGTGTTGAAGTCCCCTAGAATAACTGTGTTGTGGTCTATTTTACTCTTGAACTTGAGAAGAGTTTGTTTGATTAATGTAGGTGCTCCATTATTTGGGCCATATAGATTTTATGATTGTTATATCATGTTGATAAATGGTTCCCTTAAGTAGTAAGAAATATCCATCTTTGTCCCTCTTGATTAGTTTTGGTTTGAAGTCTACCTTATTTGATATGAGAATGGAAACCCCTGCTTGTTTCTGCCGGCCATGTGAGTGATAAGACTTTTCCCAGCCTTTCAATTTCAGTCTGTTGATGTCTTTTTCTATGAGGTGTGTTTCTTGGAGACAGCAAATTGTTGGGTCTTTTCTTTTAATCCATTCTGATAATCTGTGTCTTTTGATTGGCGAGTTTAGGCCATTAACATTCAGGGTATTTATTGAGATGTGATTTTTATTCCCATCCATTTTTATTTGAATTATGGTCTTTAGCTTGATTTGGTTTCTCTTCTGTTTGGTATTTCCCTTAGTTTAATATCTCCCTTTGTTGATTTTCGTTGTTATCTTTCTCTTCTTCTTCATGAAAAATGTTGCCCAGGATGTTCAGAAGCGCTGGCTTTCGAGTTGTGAAATCTTTTAACTTTTGCTTGTCGTGGAAGGTTTTTATTTCATCTTCGAATTTAAAGCTCAATTTTGCTGGATATAAGATTCTTGGTTGACATCCCTTTTCTTTCAGAGCTTGAAATATGCTATTCCAGGATCTTCTTGCTTTTAAGGTCTGGGTTGAAAAATCTGAACATAGTCTGATTGGTTTCCCCCTATATGTAATCGGCTTTCTTTCTCTTGTGGCTTTTAGTATTCTCTCCTTGCTCAGTATATTAGGCATTTTTATTATAATGTGTCTTGGTGTGGATCTGTTGTGATTTTGTTTGTTTGGTGTTCGGTAAGCCTCTTGAACATGGTTTTCCCATTCATTCCTCAAGTTTGGAAAATTTTCTGTAATTATATTGTTAAATAAATTACTCATTCCTTTGGCTTGAAACTCTGCCCCTTCCTCTACGCCAATCACTCTTAAGTTTGGTCTTTTTATGTTGTCCCATAATTCTTGG
The DNA here is from genome assembly GCA_025594165.1 of Tamias sibiricus. Lineage (NCBI taxonomy): Eukaryota > Metazoa > Chordata > Mammalia > Rodentia > Sciuridae > Tamias > Tamias sibiricus. The sequence continues at coordinate 110,884,311 of CM046658.1, read as the reverse complement.
ATGTTATGTTCTTGATTTCCAACGAGTTTTGCTGTATAGTCTAAATTCTTCTCTAGGACATATATTTTGTCTTCATTGTCTGAGGTTCTTTCTTCCAAGTGGTCTACTCTGTTGGAGATGCTTTCAATTGAACTTTTATTTTGGTTTATTGCTTCTTTCATTTCTGGAATTTCTGTTTGGTTTCTCTTTAGAGCCTCTATTTCCCTATTGAAGTAATCTTTTACTTCCTATATTTGTTTTTGGAGTTCTTTGTCAAAATGATCTTTTGCCTCCTGTACTTGCTCCCTCATCTCATTTTTGAGTTCATTCTTAAGTTCCATAAACATTTGGAATATGTAATTTCTGAATTCCATCTCTGGCATTTGACCAACTGTGTTTGCCATAGAATCTGCTGATGAGGTATCTTGATTTGTTTGTGTCACTTTCTTCCCTTGTTTATTCATGTTGCTTGTGTGTCTTTTCTTCCTGCACTGTGGGACCTTGAGTATTTCGATTTTACCTTAAAGCCTTATGTTGTTCCTATAGTACAATGCTATCAGATCCCCTTATAATTCCTTTACATTTTAAAACCTAACACTTTCTATTCAGAAAATCCAAGTTTGATCACAATGTACAGATTTGGCTAACCCAGATATTATTTCCAATTTACTCTGTACACTTCTGATGGGGTTTTATAGCTTCAAGTATTGGATACATGGTGTTATGTTTAGGAAGAAGGAAGTGTCTTGAATTGTTCTTTCTTGGAAAGTATGAAGAGAGAGTTCTATTGAAGTGGTTTAGTGGAAGTGGTTTAGTATAAGTAGACGAGAGAAGAAAGAGAATGGAGTAGACAATTAGGTGGAAAGACCAATTTATATATAAAGTAAGATGGAAAAGAAAAAAAATGATAAAATAGTAGGAATTGGTGTAAGAGAGAGAGAGAGAGAGAATCAAGAAAATAGAGAGTAAACTATATATAACTCTGCTTTGCTATCCAGTTCAATTGTGCCGGTTCTAGGAATCCCAAGTTCTGCGTATAACTTGTTTTTGCCTCTGTTTAGTATGCACTGGCAGGGTGCAAATATGAAAGATGAAGGAGGAAGAAAAGGAAAAGATGCAAAAGTGAGAAGGAAGAAGAGAAGGAAAGAAAAAAGGAGCAGATAAGCAAACAAACAAACACACTGACAATCAATGCATAAAAAAGCAAAACAAAACAAAGCCAAAAAAAGAAAAAGAAAAACCAACCAACCAACCAACAAACAAAAACCCCCAAAACCAATAAAACAAGCAAACCAACAACAACAACAAAAAAAGTCGATCCCCAAGTCTCAAACAAAACGGGTGCTGGTAAGCCCCCCTCTTTTTTCCTTTCCAGTTTAAGCCAACTGCATCAGACCATGTCCAGATAGTCTACGTCCCTGTCAGTGGAGTCAAGGCTGCACCCTAAGCCAGTGGCAGAATGGCTCAGTGGAAGAGTGGCTCAGGGGGGTTTTGTGTCAGCAGATGGATGGCACCCTACCGGGAAGGGGACCCTCCAGAAGACACCCTTTTCCCACAGCCACCCACAATTGTAGCTTCTTGTGGCCGCTGCGGTGGTCTCAGACACACGCTTCCCTGCTGGTTACCAGAGTCTCACCCAGGTGTGTGCTGCCTTCAGAGTGCTGGTGGCTCCCTGGATGTCTGGAGCTGTTCTTCCCCTCTGTCTTTTCCCCTTTGTCTGAGTCAGCCACTGTACTTCTCAAAGATGGCGGTGCTCTTCTCCCTCTCTACAGCAGCTCTGCAGACCCTTATGTCAGTCCAGAGCGTGCGGGATTGGCTTGGCAAGCTGTGTGTTAGAGCTCTACGTGGACACCACCCACGCCTCTAGGCCTCTTTCTATCCCTCCTTGTCGATCAGTTTCAAAGCTGCTGGGTGGATGTCTCCTTGCAGAGATGGTATCGGGGAGCTGCAACTACCGCGCGGACAGCGCTGCTTCGGACTGTGGACTGCTCCGACTCTGCCCCCTGTTCGTCGTGGTCCGGAGAACGCTGTATCTCACTGTCCAGAGGTGCACGAATGTCTCGGCTCCCCTTCAGTTGCAACAGAACTGCTAGTAACGCACTCAAACTTCCCACTCCGCGCCCTTCAGCAACTGTGTCCAGAGAGCACCTCCCTCCTGTCGGCCATCTTCCCAGCGGAACTAATTGTTTTTTAGACTAAGCTGAATGCTACACATTCTCTAATAACATATCCTCAGTTCTGTTGGCTCATGATTCCAAAGCTTTGTTCTTGCTTTACTCTTCAGCTAGAGTCCAAGTGTGTGCATCATATAGAAGCTCCTCAAAGATACGCAGTTGTCTCCTATACTACTCCATTGTTCAACGATGTCTCATCCATTGACCTGCTACCTCATCTTGTTTTGAATCTGAGACTTAATACAGCTAAGTGAATTATACTGACTTACACAGTGTAATAAGACTAGGCTGTAGACTTTGAGAGCTGTCTCTCCAGACCCCAGTAGACAATCTGAAGAGCCAGCCCTATTTCTTTCAATTTCTGGACCAGACCTTGAAGAACTGATATTAGTGAATACATGTATTGACATAAAATCAAAGTACAAAAGCAAACAAACACTTAAGATTTTTGTGAGGTAGTTTGAAAGACTAAGCATGTTAACTCTACCTGTGCACTTTAATTTTTAAAAATTTCACTAAAGCAAACAATGTGGAAATTCTTTTAAGCTCCTTCTAAAAGAGGTCTATCCTCTAGTTCCAAGGGGCTGTGTGGAGCATACCAAAATGGACAGTTTTACAGATAAATGTTGATCTAAGACGCAAAGAAAAGACCACCAACTCCAATTTTAGATTAAAGCAAGCTTATATTGTATACATATAAAGAGAGCTGGCCAGGGCTGCCCCTCCCAAACACTGGGCTTGGGGTCAGCGCCGCTCTCCGGGAAGACAAGGTTTTTATAGTTCAAAGAGTTACAGAAAATCTTGGGAACTTACAGCTAACAAGGTCAGACAGGTGTAATTTAAAGCAAGTAGCAAACTAATATCTACATGGCATTGCATTCCAAGAAAAAAAAAGGGGAGTAATAGTTAAACCCCACATCAAAAGTTTATGAGGCACCGTTAGTTTGAGAGAGAGAGAGAGTTGTTATCTGGTCAAGGACAGCCAGGCCTGAGCGAGCTCAAGGCCTGGGAATGAATGCCAGACAATAAGCTCAAGCCAAATAAGAATCCTAGCATTTCATAGAAAACTGAAGTGGGCTTTTCATAACTTTTTGACAGGATGGCTCCCAGTCTTAAGATGGAATTAGGCTGGTTTATCATTCCCCCCTTTTTTTTTTTTTTACTTTTCAAATCTTTGAAAGGGAGTAATCATATAGGCTAATTTTATCGATGGTACATAATAGAATTAAATTGCAGCCCAATAAACCGGAGCATATAGTTAATAAACACATGGGACAATAACTAGTAAGAGAAGGATACAAATTATAGGACCTAAGAGAGAAGTTAACCATGGAAACTAATCTCTCAAGCCTAACCAAGAATTACTCGTTTTAATTTTGTTAACCTCCTGTCTTATCTCATCTACCTGTTGTTGGATAACGTTAGAATAATCTGTAACATTAAAACAGCACATGTCTGGGAATTGTTGGCAACCCAAGTGATGTTTCAATAAAAGAAAATCAATAACCGCTCTATTTTGTAACATTGAGGTTCGAAGTTTTTTCATCTCTTGATTAATTTCTGCCAAAACTTGTGCAGTAAGGTTAGCTGTTTTGCTAAAACTACAGGCTAATTTTGTGATTTCTCTTTGTATTTCTACAACTAGACCCGGAAGTGGCAAAAGAAAGGCTGCTGCAATTGCAGTGTCTAGTGGGTCTAGGAGGATTAAATTGTCATCGCAGTTGGAGGGCAGACTTCGGACCATTCGGTGGGGAGCTGTCAGAGATGGCAGTAAAGGAAAGATCCGTCCAATAGAACAGATCCCAGAAAAAGTTTGTAGGCAAAGCCTGGAAAGTTGCTTTATTACAGAGAAAAACCCATCTTGTTGGCAGTCGTTTGCCATTGGGTAGGGAGATATTTTGCTCAATAGAACAATTGGGGGGGGATCGGGGAAGGATGCAATCTATGTATAAACAATGTTTTTGAATAACCAGTGAAGCTGGCAAAGCTGGCTCTGCATGGTATACTGGCCAGTCTTGCTGCGTTGCTCTATCACCAGTGACTTTAACATAGTCAGTATATTTTACAGATAGACCCATAAGATTGTTAGCTAGCAATTGATGGATGGAGTTTCCTTCTTGTACACAGAAGGAACTTTTGTCTATAGTGTCAACAGCCAATTGTAACCAAAAATTTTGAGTAGTTACAGAATTTAGGGGACTCACAGAAACATCTACCTTTAAAGTAGCTTTTGAATAAACAGTATCTATTGGGGCCCCTTTTTTTTAGCTTAGTACAGGAATACTGTCCTGAATCTTGAGGGTGAGCAGAGTATTTATAGATTTCAAAATTTATATTATCCCCTCGAGATTGGTCTGTAAGATTTCTCCATGGTCCCTCCCTGAATATCTGACTAAAAATTTCTTGGTTATCTTTATACCATTTGATAGGGCCAATTACTGGATCTTGACAAGAGTAAGTACAATTTAGTATTAGTGGAGATCCTGCAATAGCAGGTCCTTCTTGGGCTACAGATGGGGTACAAGGTTTGTTGAGGCCAGCATGGCTAAAACCCAAGGATACATGTATACTCCAACAGGCAAAAATTATTAGCATAATGCTTATAATAACAGGGAAAGCAATAAGAATCTAGTGACAAAATATTAAACCTTAGTAAATTTTAACTTTAAAAGGCCCACGCTCAGTCACTTTCCACCTCTGGCTGCTGGATTCTCTTCCAGTGGGTTCTTCCTCCGTGGTTTCTGTAGGTGCCTTCTTTAGCTGTGAGTGATGGATCTAGGCAGGAATACCAGCAACTTTGACGGCAGTAGGAGTGCGGAGAATCACGATGTAAGGGCCCTTCCACCTGGGCTCAAGGCTGTTAGTTCTCAAACGTCGTATCAGCACAGCATCGCCTTCAGTTGTCCCATAGTCCCAGCTTGGTCTTCTCCTAGGTAAAGCTCGTTCAATCACTTCTGTTTTTTTCGTCGCTTGTAAGAGCACTTATCCCAGGCAGCGCTTTAGCCGCTTCTGCCAGGATTCGCTCCCTTTCCTCCGTGGTGAAGAGAGTATGGAGAATCTGTTGACAGTCATCCCAGGTGGGGAGGTGATTAAAGAAAACGGAATCAACTAGAGAAATCAAGGAACTAGGATCCGTGCTAAAAGGGGGATTCTGGTTTTTCCAGTTATAAAGGTCTATTGTGGAAAATGGAACATACACGTAGCGACCTTCTGGAATCTGGCGGAGAGGAAGAACAGGGGCCGGAGTCGGTTCCACTTCAGGGATATTAATAGAAATGGAGCCGGCAGGTCGGCCAGGGGAAGCAATTGAGTCAGGCCTTCCATAAGGGTGGCCCTGTCGGGTATGGGGAGGAGAAAGAACAGGGGCTGGCTCCTTTGGGAAGACTAGAGTTGGAGGAGTGGATGAGTGGGGCAATTGAGGAAGCGGTTGAGGAGAGGGAGAGGGAGATGGTGGAGTAGTTAGTGGAGCAGCTGCGACTGCACCCCGCGGCAGGAGGATAAAGAGGAGCCGAAGCATCTGGGGGAAGGAGGGAATCCTCCGGAGAGTCCTGTAGGACAGGGCTCTTAGTGGATTTATGGTTTGTTTTTGAGGGACCCTGGGGAGTTCTCCCAGCCATAACCAGGGCTTGCCCTCCCTGTCCGTTCCGGACCATCCAAACCTTCATCCAGGCGGGGGGAATTAGTTGTTGCTTCCGCCCAGGGTAGAATATATCCTATTTGATCTGGGTGGCCAGGATTACCAAGAGTGATGTTAGATATAGCCCATGCCACTTGGGGATCAAAGGTGCCCTCAGGGGGCCAGCCGACTCCGAAGGTGGGCCATTCTACCTCACAGAATGTTTGGAGGCGTTTCTTGGTGATGGGATAATCATAATCTTGCTTAACAAAAATGGGGATAAAGTTTGTCAAAATTCCTTAAAACACAGTTCAAAGGAGTATCAGGCTTACTTGTCTTATTACCCATGTTGTTTAATTTTTTACATTTACAACAGAGAAGACACAATGAGAAAGCAGAAAACAAAAACAACAAAACAAAACAAAACAAAAAAACAGAACACAGGACAATACACAAAAGAACAAGAACCAGGCGCCAAACCAACCAGGGAGCAGTGCAACGTCTTGCTAATGCTCCGGACAGGAGTGCGTATGTGCCTCGTCAGGCACCTCTCTGTCCCCAGTAGGAATTCCCAACCAGAACCAGAAAGCAGTACGACCTTTCGCTACTGCCCTGGACAGGAGTGTACGTGCCTCGCCAGGCACCTCGCTGTCCCCAGAAGAGATCTCAAAACCAGATACCAGATGTTACTAGGGCGCCACTTACCTGTGGAGGTTTTTTTTTTTTTTTTCTCTTTCCACTGGATGCTTGCTAATTTTTGATGCGGCAGTTCACTCCAGTAGTCCGAAGGACTGAAGGCACACCCTGGGGCCTTGGAACGTCTCAAGGTGCGCACCCCCTAGGGTAGCACTCCGCCCCGGAGTCCCAGAGCGAAGGTCCGGCTTCAGAATTTGTAGTGGTCTGAATCTCGCTGCGGCCTCCAAAAATGTTGATCTAAGACGCAAAGAAAAGACCACCAACTCCAATTTTAGATTAAAGCAAGCTTATATTGTATTACATATAAAGAGAGCTGGCCAGGGCTGCCCCTCCCAAACACTGGGCTTGGGGTCAGCGCCGCTCTCCGGGAAGACAAGGTTTTTATAGTTCAAAGAGTTACAGAAAATCTTGGGAACTTACAGCTAACAAGGTCAGACAGGTGTAATTTAAAGCAAGTAGCAAACTAATATCTACATGGCATTGCATTCCAAGAAAAAAAAAGGGGAGTAATAGTTAAACCCCACATCAAAAGTTTATGAGGCACCGTTAGTTTGAGAGAGAGAGAGAGTTGTTATCTGGGTCAAGGACAGCCAGGCCTGAGCGAGCTCAAGGCCTGGGAATGAATGCCAGACAATAAGCTCAAGCCAAATAAGAATCCTAGCATTTCATAGAAAACTGAAGTGGGCTTTTCATAACTTTTTGACAGGATGGCTCCCAGTCTTAAGATGGAATTAGGCTGGTTTATCATAAAGTGAATGTTGGAAATTATTTGGTCTAGCATCTAATGTTTAACACATGAGGAAACTGAAAATTGGAGAAAAGAAGTGACTTGTTTAAAGTTTTTAATCTAGTGGCAAACCAGGAGTGGTCTGGAGGAAAAGCAGCAATTCTATCAAAAAGACTGGGAACATCCTAAGGTCTTGGACAGGAGATTGAAAAAAAATGTACATGCTATCTATGTTTTTATTCAGGTAAAAAACAAGCTTATATCATAAAGTTTATAGTTATGTACTTACAGTGTGTATATGAGCCTAGAACAGATAAATATATGTATAAATATGTGTATATATGTATATATATATATATTTTAAATATGTTAATATATAACCCCTCCCTCCCCACCACACACACACTTCTTGACTGCCACTAGGAAGAGTTTTTTGAGCAGAATGGTGCAGGAATATATAGGGACATGAGATGTTGCCTTGCACTGGCCCAGTTCAGTGAGTGAAGGGCCTCTCCAGAGTTAATGTGGGCTGTTGTGTGCATTGTGGTTTCTGTCCTAGTGATGTCTTTTGTTTACACTTGGGGGTTTATTTGGAGTTTCAGCTTTGTTGAAGTACAGATCCAGCCTGGGCCATTTCACCTTTCACTGTCTGTTATGCTTTGTTCTGGTATGGAAGGCCATAAACCATTGTGATATCTAAGATTATTTTGACCCCCCATAATCAATTTTCTCCAATCTTTAGGTCACAGTCCTATCTCTTTAGGAAAATAGTAATGCTAATATACCACATAAGGGTTGGGTACCACATTTTTTACCCCCTATGTCCACTCTTTTTATCATCTTTGGCTTTGTTTTTAATTTTAACTTCAAATTTTGAAGTGTTAGAGATTGAATCCATGGTCTTATGCATGTGAGACAAGAGTTCTATTGTGAGCCACATCCCCAGTCTTCATCTTTGGTTTCAGTGATGCAGTGGTTTGGTGTTTGACAGTGATGATCCTTTGACCACTGGACTGCCTTTGTGAAATTAAACATTGTTGGTGGTAAATACTCTCAAATGGCCTATTTTTTAAAAATCTTTTTTTAAAAAACTTTATTTATTTATTTTAATTAGGTATATATGACAGCAGAATGCATTTTGATTTATTGTATACAATTGCAGCACAACTTGCAAATGGGCCTAATTTTTAGTAAGCAGAAAAAAATTATCTGAGTTATAAGCAAGTCCTTTGAGAATGATTTTTATTTTTTTGCCTTCATATACCATAATGCTGTCTTTCCCTCAGAGCAGGAGCCAACAAATTTAAACTGCTAGGTAGTGTGCTAGCTAACTAAGTGGCAGACTGAAGATCCTGTATAGGTACTTAATATACCAATTTAAAATGTCATCATTTAAAAAATGTAAAAGCCAGTTATAGTTCTTTGGCTGATGATACAAAAATAAGTGGCAGCAAATTTAGCCTGAGGGCCATAGTGTGTCAACCCACCTTAGAGCACAAGAGCCACTTGATATGTTTCATATCCTCCCAGGGCAGTGGTAGGCAGGTAATTTTTCTTTAAATATCCATATGAAATTCTGGAAGCAGATGTTACTGAAACTAGAACAATGAATCATATCTGATTTCTCCTATACCAGATTTTAGTTGATGCCACTTTTCTTAGTTCAGATAATCTATGCTGGACCAAGGTCAGGACCCAAATTGAGAACTTGATGAATTAGAGTGGTATTAAATCAAATAAATGTCAACTACATTTTTTCTTTGACAAATAACTCTTTTCATTGCCATAAAAGTCATAGATATTTTCAGTAAAAATCAGGAAAAGTTAACCTTTATATGGAAAAGTTTTGGGGATGATCATTGTGATGGTGAGGATTTTAATAATTATGTTTGCTCTTAAAAGCTTCTAATCTAGGGCTGGAGTTGTAGTTCAGTGGTATATCACTTACCTGGCATGTGGGAGGCACTGGGTTTGATCCTCAGCAATGAATAAAATTAAATAAATAAATAAATAAATAAATAAATAAATAAATAAAGTAAAGGTATTGTGTCCATCTACAACTTAAAAAAAAAAAAAAAAGCTTCTAATCTTGATGAAAACAGTAAGTCCAGTCCCCAGTAGTAGGGCTGGTGCTTGTTGGTGCATGCTTCCAGGCATAGGTATGAATGTGCTGAGCTGTTCACATAGCACAACCTGCATCATCCATGTGGGGAGAGTTTGTGGCATTTGCTGTTGTATTTGTTGCTGAAATAATGGAAGAGTAGAATTATAGCATTGTATTTTTAAAAGAAATTATTTGTATGGTATCTAGATGTATGTGAGGTGCACTTTCTCATTAGACCTCACTATTTGGGTTTGCAAGGTTTCACTTTTTCCCACAGAGCTTTGATTTCATGCAGCAGAGCACATACAGATGAAGGAATTTCCAAAGTAGAAGAACACTTTATTTTCAAGACCCAGGTGTTTGAATATATAGTTGATACTGTCAATGTTTGCAGAGAGCTTTTCCATTCAATTCAACCAATATGCATATGTATTTGAGTGGCAGGTCTAGGTGAAGAGTTATTTTCTATATGTTGTTTCAGTGTTTCTCAATTTTTCACCATTGTTGCTTCTTGCCTAAAGGAGTCTTAAAATGTCATCCCCTAATTATTTCCACCTGCTCCCAGTATATTTGTGTACTTGTTGTGGTCCTTACTTTTTGGATGAACAAAAATCCTTATAATATCTATGATTTCTTTTTTATTCTCAAGGATCAATTTTCTCTCTTGTTTAGCCATTTCTTTTAAGGAAAATAGTGATTTTTGTCTTGAATGAGCATTAGACATAATTATTTTCTTCCATTATGTCTTCTATTTTTATTATCTAAAATTTAAATGATTTTTTTGATAGTGTTTCAGGGCATCCTGAAGTTATATTTTCCAATTATCATTAAAATGTTTTGGACACCTACAAGAATGATTAGGTTTTTTCTTTTTCTGGAGAAAGGTTATTCAAAATTCACAAAGAAATACTTTAGGGGCTGTGGCTGTGGTTCAGTGGTAGCACACTTGCCTGGCATGTTTGAAGCACTGGGTTTGATTCTCGGTACCGCATATAAATAAGTAAAATAAAGGTCTATCAGCAACTTTGGGAAAAAAAAGAAGAAATACTTTAGTTTCTTACCCTCTTAAAGTTTAAATAAATACAGATCTTTCTCAAGCCTACTCCCATATTCAGGTTTGGTTTGATACTGGGTACAATTATTTTTGAACTAGGAATCCTTTCATACCAGACTGAAAGCTTTTCAAACTATTCTACTTTTAGACATATTTTGGACTTTAAACTTTGAAGGTGGTCATCTACTCACACTGGTAACAGAAAGCAAGCTCCCACACTAAGTTTTCTTCCTAGAAATCTTATTTAATTTTCATTGCCAGGCAGGTGGGCCAAGGACAATCCCTGGGACCTACACTGGAGTGCAGCCAGGCCAGGTCAGTCCCACTGACCTCCACCCTAGCGCGGCCAGGCTCAGGTCAGTCCCGCTGACATCCCCTTGAGTGTGGCCAGGCTCAGGGCAGTTATACCAACCTCCACCGGAGGAAGACAGTCATAATAAAGGTTAATGAGTGATATAATATGTCAGGGTGGGGGGAGCATATGGCCTGGGTGTCTGGGCTGTTTCTCAAAGGAAATAATATTTAAGCAGAGGCTTGAAGGAATTTTAGGGCTTATCTTTGAGAAGAGGGTAGGGAAAAGTGTTTTGGGCTGAGCAAATGTCATATACAAAGGTCTAGAGATGAGGAGTGGTACACTGTAGCATGTTCTGTCAGCTAGAAGAAGTTGAGTCTGGCAAGAGAGTGCACAAAGGAGAGATGATCTTGGGAGGAAGTCATTTCTCAGCCTGTTGTTTGAATACAATGCATCAGGTCAAAATCTACTAAGAATTCAAGAATTACAGTTTAGGGGATGGGGGTGTAGCTCAGTGGCAGAGTGCTTGCCTAGAATGTACTAGGCCCTGGGTTTAATCCCCAGCATATACACACAAAATCATTTCAATAACCTCTGTATTTTAGTAATCACAGCAGCATCTATCTATACTCTAATAAGAACATGACATTATTTAGTAGTTTAAAGAGTGATTTGTCAGGATTACAGACTCTTGCCATAATTCTGCAGTCCATAGCTTGGGAACAACTAACTGGCTTATCTCATTCAGTTTTGCCTATTACTGTGAAGGGTACTTTTTATAAATTCACATGACTAGGGTATGTCAGTCATGTTTTAATCACACATTGATATTTTCTTGGCTACCAGGGCAGTAAATTATGGTAAGGTACTGATTGTGTGCTGGAAGACAGAAGAAAGACCACCTTGTATAAAAGCAGCAAAACAAGTCTTTAGACACTGATTATATGTCCTTTCCCCATCTTTCAAGTGAGAATTGAAGAGCCTAGGCACTCAGCTCAGCTTTGGAGTTCTGATAAATGAGCTCAGAGTGTCAACTTGAAGATAAGGACATTTGTAAAGGTCTTGTGTCATTAAAGTGTGGTTTCCTATTGCAGAGGTTCCTGATTGCACAGTTTCCAGTTGATGGGCTTGGGCGGATGGAAGTTTCTGTGCCCTGAGCAAAGCAACCTTGTTTCATTTTCTCAGGGCAGGATGTTTAATTTTCCCGGGCAGAAGCCAATGGTCTTAAAAGTCACTCTGTTCCCTGGGTAGGAGCCAATAGGCTTAAAGGTCACTCTGTTCTCCTGGCAAAGAGCCAATAGCTTTAAAGGTTGCTCTGGCACACCCCTCACCAGAAATCCCTACTTAAGTTCCTGCCCATCCAGAGCTCAGAATACAACCACTCTTCTCCGCTGAGAAGAGGCAGGCACTGCACTACTGTTAGATGACCCACCGCCTACAACCTGATGGCAGCTGCCCTAGCCAACAGCTCCAGAGACCACAGCCGGCGTGTCCGGGCACCCACCTCCAGTCCAGAGCTCACCCCTGACTCCCCTCTCCCTGTACCTCTTCTACCTCCCACCAGCCATCCTCTCTCCCCGCACCTCTTCTACCTCCGGCCAGCCATAAAGGCTGGTGAATAAATCTCTTGGCTGCACGGTTGTCTCCAGTGTGATTTTTGACTTCACCAGTGAAGAGAAATGATGCTGTGAATGAACAGCTTCAACGTCTCTCCCACTTTAGCCACTCTGTGGCTTGAATTTATTACAATAAGTGTGTGTTCATTGCTTTATTCAGATGAGGGGTAGAAAACCCTGAACACATTGCAGACCAATTGGGGTGGGGCTCCAGAAGACAGCTCCCAGCCTCACAATTCCCCATGAGGTTATTTTCCTGTGGGAAACTTAATTTGGAAGTATTCAGTTTAATGTAGGGACTGAGATTAACATTTTCTGAAATACTTCTACAAGAAAAGCAGAAACATTCCGTCCAGGGAATTGAATTTACATACTAGAAAAATGCCCTGCCCTGCAGTATTTGGCAGTTTTTGTATATTAGTTGTGATAAAGGTGTGTGTGTGTGTGTGTGTGTGTGTGTGTGTGTGAGAGAGAAAGGAAGGGGGATTTGATTGTATACTTGTCTTTGTTTCCTTTACATCAAGCTAACAGTGTTTTACCAGAAACAGCCTCTTTCTGAGCCCTATTCTATACACAAATCTTTTTTTTTTTAATGTTATTTTTGTTTTTCCTTCTTGCTAA
>CM046658.1:110807120-110871332 GCA_025594165.1 Tamias sibiricus | reverse complement strand
TTCTTCTTGTATGTGGTGGGATTTTGCTTTGTTGTCGTTGTTTTTTTCAAATGGCCAAATCCTCATAAAAAACAAAAACAAAAAAAAAACAAACTCAAAACACCCTAAAACTAAAGACAGAGCTGCAGCAAAGTCCTGGATGCAACTTGTACTCACCCTGCTGCTACAGAACATTCAGCAGAGAAAACAAGGACAGAGAACACTGGCTTTTATTTGGAAAAGGGGCTCATTTCCTGCTCCGACTTCAGTCATCTTGGAGCCAACACAAGCTGCTGCACTGTTTTAAGCTTTTCTGTAGACGAGTGGCTATTCACTTAGGAAACTTGAAAGAACAATTTTTTTTCTGTCCTGTATTACTAGCAAGACTGATCCCAAACTGCAGCCATTGCCAGATAGACTGGAATTGCAATACACAACCCAGCTTCGTTGAAATCTGTAAAGTGGCTACATGTAAATTAATCCAGGCTGCTGGTGACATGTGAGAGTTGGGGTCTGGTTTTCATCTGTGTTAGTGAGGGGGACCATATAGGTATCCTTTCAAATGGAATGTTTTCTAGTTCCCTTGTTTTTCTCTCTTCTTCCTTCTCTCCCCTTTATCCCATTTTCCTATGTGTGTTTTTGACTATTAACAATGAACATGAAAAGCATTCAGATTAATTTGTGGAATTATTTTGGGGAAAAATCCCCTCCCCGCCTTTCTTCATTCACAGCCTTACCTTTGAACCATGTTCTTTCAGGTTCCAAAGCTTAAGAAGAGGGATGGAATAGAAGGACGTCACTGAGAACCAGTAAAGTAACCATTAGTAAAGCATTCCCCAGAGGAGAGAGGTGTTCATATGGCTTTGGGAATGAAAGGCAGCTGTTAGATGTACTTGGTTATTTATACACACACACACACACACACACACACACACACACACACACACACTAGCTTTATTTTATTTATTTATTTTTATGTGGTGCTGAGGATTGAATCCAGTGCCTTACATGCCTGAGGCAAGTGTTCTGCCACTGAGCCACAATCCAGCCCTGTACTTGGTTATTGTTTTGGAAAATTTTTACATACCTCTTTGGTTGAAGAGGTAGATTATTTTTCATTTTGTACCTGGGTAGCTCAGTGGAATTATAAATGGAACTTGGATGTTTATCTAGTTATGTTCCCAGCCTCTATCCAAACTCAACTTGAGTCATCTCAAGAAGAGAGCTACTTAAGCTCTTGTTTTTAGGCAGTCTTACTTCTTACTCACACTTACAGGCTACAGGTTGTCCTTATGTTTTAGGTGAACAGGGATATGCGAAGTTGGGAGATCTCCTGTCTTAGGAAACAAGGATCCTTTATTTCTGGCTGTCTCACCTACCCATTCCTCCTTTGTCTTCCCATGTACATAATTCTGCTTAGCTTCCTTAGGTCTGAAGGATCATAATCCTGTACCTCAGGAAGACTCTTTTCTTTCCTTCTTTTTTCTTTTCTTTTTTTTGTACCAGGGATTGAACTCAGGGTCACTCGACCACTAGGCCACATCCCCAGTCCCCCTTTTTTTTTAAAAAAAAAACATTTATTTATTGTACTTTAGTTGTACACAATGCAATGCATTTATGTTTATGTGGTGCTGAGGATCGAACCCGGGCCGCGCACGTGCAAGGCGAGCGCTCTGCCGCTGAGCCACAACCCCAGTCTCCCCCCCGCCCCAGTCCTTTTTTGTATTTTATTTAGAGACAGGGTCTCACTGAGTTGCTAAGTGCCTCACCATTGCTGAGGCTGGCTTTGAACTCGCGATCCTCCTGCCTCAGCCTCCCAAAGTGCTGGGATTACAGGCATGCACCACTGCGCCCAGCTTCGGAAGACTCTTTATTTGGCCTGTGTTCTGCCAGGCAGAGGGATGGTGTAGAATTGGAAGTAAATTTTGTAACAGATTTGGATTGAGAGATTGTTCTCATCCATAATATGAGATTTAACCTGCTTTGGAACCAGTTGCTTGGTGACATGGTTTTCAAGGAACTTGCACAAGACTTTAAGATCTGCTCTTCCCATCAACAACTATTGGATAGGGGGTGGAGAGAGGCAAGCAGGAAAGAGAACAGTGGCCTAACTGGAGAAGAGCCATGTAGGTGGAGTTAATGAAGACAAGTCACTGCATCTGCTGTTGGAGGGTTTGGGATGGTGGATGGTTTGAAGGAGGCTCACTGGAGGATGTAAAGTTCAAGCAGATCTTTGAGAAAGGAAGAAAGAAAGGCACATAAATGAGAGACATACCAGATAGGAAGTATGGTATTTCTCACTGAAAATGAGAAGATTTTTTAGAATTAAATTTGTTATTATTTTTTTGTACTGGGAATTTAACTTGGGGTGCTTTACCTTTGAGCCACATCCCCAGTCTTTTTATTTTTTATTTTGAGACAGGTCATGCTATATTGCTGAGGGCCTCACTGAGTTGCTAAGGCTGGCCTTGAACTTGCAATCCTCCTGCTCCAGCCTCCTGAGCCATTGGGATTATAGGCATATGCCACTGCACCTAGCTAGATGATTTTATGTAGGGGACAGTATACAAGATTGTGGAAATAATCTGTAGCTTTTAGGTTATAGGGTAAGAAGGTTGTAGGCAAGCAGGTCAGAGATTCTAAGAAACTTCAGTCTGTCAAATTGGGCACTCATGCTAGTTTCCAAGCAAAAGAGTAACATGGTCAAAATGTGTAAGGAGAATTCGTCTTTTTTAAAATTAATTTTTTTTGGTCCATTAAAGTTATCTATAATGGTAGGCATCATTATGCCATATTTGTATACACACATAATTTGATCAAACTCATTCCCTAGTACCTTCCCTTTCCCTCCCTTCCTCCCTCCCCCTGATTTGCTTGCTCTACTCTACTGATCTCCCTTTTATTATTATTATTATTTTAGTAAGTGCATTATAATTACATATGTGAGTGTGATTCATTGTGGTATATTCTTGTGGTATATATACTTGGACATTGCATAACTTGGTAGATTTAATTCCCCAGTACTTTCCCATGTCCTCCCTCTTCTTTCCCTCTCAATCCACTTCCTATGCTCTATGGGTTTCTGAGAAGGTTATTCTTTAAGTAGTAATGTTTCAGCCAGGAATGTCCAGACAGTCCCTGTGGGGAGATGTTCATGGGATGTTAGGATCACTTTGCTGACTGAACAGGTATTAGTCTTGGGACAAGACTTAGTAGCTTGCTTTCATTGAAGTGCTATTTTATCAGACGATCTATGTGAAGATAGGGATAAATTTGTAGATGATGCAAAACTGGGAAAAATTGCTAGGTTCACATATGACAAGCTTGGGGCAGGTTAGTTAGCTTTGGTGTTTTTATCTGTGCAACAGGGGCATGGCTTCTGAGGTATGGTGCACTGCTGAAATTCTGTAGTCATATGAATACATTGTAAATGTTGTCCCAATCAATGAAACTTGAAGTAAGGATTCCACACGACAAATTTAAAAGGAACAAATGATAGTTCCAATTACAAAGCATAAGATGTTAAGTATAGGATGAGAAGAATGTGGCACAAAAGTAGGTCATGTGAAATAAGGCTCTGAGCTTTTTATGTATTCAGGAGCACGTAGTAGTATATTATGGCTTCTAAGAAAGTGAACTTAGCTTTAGACTGAGATAGAAGAAACATAGTGTCCAAATCAGGAGGTGATGGTTCAATTCCATACCGTACAGGTGAGAACACATATATTATCTTTTTCCATTTGGACCCTTTCCCTTTTAAAAAATTTTAATTTTTTTTTTTTTTTTTGTAGTGCTGGGGATTGAATCCTAGGGCCTCATGCATTCTAGGCAAGCACTCTACCACTGAGCCACATTTTCCACCCTTAAAAAGATTTTTGGAGGATGGTGCAGGACAGCCCATGTTTGAAATGCATGGACTTTAGAGTCATACCTAGGATCCTCCTTCTAGCATCTACTAGCTGTGAAATCTTAATCTTTCTAAGGTTCAAAATGCTTAGCACTATATAAAATATTAGTTATTACTACTATAATTACTATTATTATTACTGATGTTATCTTAAAACATTGTAGAGCCACTAAAAAGATGAGGAAGCCTGGAAATGATTTTATACTGAGGAACAGTCGAAAGCACTGAATCCTGGTAAAAAATAACACAGAGAATCTGCATAAGTATCTTTAGATTCTTGGAGAGCCACGTGTTGGAGAAACATAAGTCTTGCTCCTTTTATTCTAGAGGAAAGGGGCAGCCAGTAGGTAGAAATTGTAGGGAGGCAGAGTTTGTTTTTTTTTAAATTAATATATAAGTCACATGCCATAAAATTCACCCTTTTAAAGTGTGTGATTCAGTGCTTTGGGTATGCTCACAAGTTGTGGAACTGCCACCATTATCTAATTTCAAAGCATTTTCATTGCCCTTAAAGAAACTACTCCTTAGCAGTCATTCTCCATTTCCTCTTTCCCCCATCCCCTGGTAACCTAATCTGTTTTCTCTCTGTGGATTTGCCTATTCTGGATATTTCATGTGAACAGAATCATACTTGCAGTTTTTTTGTGTCTGTCTGCTCTGACTTAGCATGATATTTTCAGGGTTCAGCCATGTTGTAGCATGCATCAAAACTTCATTCTTTTTCATGATCCAATAATATTTCATTGCATGGACATATCACATTTTATTGATTCTTCATCAACTAATGAGCATTTGGTTTATTTTCAGTTTTTGACTATTGAGAATAATGCTGCTGTGAACTTTCTTGTATAAGGACATTATGTTTTCAGTTAAGTTATCTTGAGTACATAACTAGGAGAGGAGGCAGAATTTTCAGACTTAAAAAAGAAAGAGATTTCTGATAATGGAAAAACTGAAGATTGTTCAGTTGAAGCAGTGAGCCGGTACCTAACATTACATGGTTTTTCATATGTGCTGGGTGGTATTTGAACTACATTGCAGTTATTTAAAAACCCTGTGAGGTAGGTGCTGTTATTAAATCTGTTTTACAACAGGGGGCTTAGCACTCTGCCCAGGACTATTCATTAAGTAAATGACTTAGCTGGAATTGAAACCCACCCAGGTGGTTTGGTTCTGGAATCTGTAGGAACAATTATAATTTCAAGCACTTACTCAATTCTTACTATTTGTTGTTTACCATGTTATATGCTTGTATCAAGCACTGACTGCTGATCTTCTTTTATAAATATTTTAGAAATGATTGTCTTGTTGGATAAAAATTACCTTAGGGTGCCCTGAATCTTAAGGCACCCTTAAGGCACTGTTGGATCCAAGGATGGGTAGAAGTAGGGAAACAGTCAGTAACAAGATGTCTGGCCCGAGGCTTTTAAGATGATCAGAACTTGTGTCAAAAAGGAAACTGTGAACATGAATAGCAAGTATTATAGGAATTCGGTTAATAAGACTTGACGGGACATGGCAATATATCACATATAACTTAGATCAACTAAAAGTGACTTTAAATTGTGAGTGGAATCCTTAGAAAATTGGAGGAATTAAAGTTTCATGGGAAAATGGTCGTTTCCAAATGTTTATAGTCTCAAGTATGTACACAGATGTAGATAGACAGCTTCTAGAACATTGAACACATAGGATTGGAACACTGTATTTTGGAGTAGTACATTTAGGTAGTTAATAAAACCACGTCAATAACAACACCACTATAGAATGTATATGAGAGAAAAGAGAAGGGCAGGCCAGACTTCAATTTTAAGATGGCCATAACTGATGGAGAAGAAGGAAAAAAGGAATTGTCCATCTAGACTAAGACCCTTCTTTGCAGTGACCTAATGGCCTCACCTGGTCTGTATCCTCTATTTTCTTCTTCTCTTTCTTACTCCCTTTGGCATAGAAGCAGAGGTCTCCAAGTCTCTGCCATTCCTCGAACAGGCCAGGGCTGTTCCCCAATCGTAGAGCCTTTGCATTGGGTATTTCTCTGCCATGAACACTTTCCCCTTAGTTCCCTGAAAGGCCAGTCCCTGACCTCATTTGGATCTTGACTCAAATGTTGCCTTCTCAATGAGGCCTTCTCTGATTTTCCTAGTTAAAACTGAAATAGCTCTCCTTACACGCCATGCCTCTATGCCTAACTTCATAATTTCCTGTTTTATTTTTCTTAATAGCATTTACTCTACCTAACATATAAATATCTTTTACTTGCAGATTTTGTTTTTGTCTTTCCTGTGAGAATTTCAACTCCATGAGTGCAAGTATCTTCCTGGTCAGTTGTCCCTCAGTATATATGGGGAGTAGGTTCCAGCCTCCTCCCTCAACCCTGCACTCCTGCCCTGCACATACCCATATCTGGATGCTCAAGTCCCTTATGTAAAACAGCATAGTATTTTCTTATGACCTATACACATCCTCATATATACTTTAAGTCATCTCTAGATGACTTCTATTACCTAATACAATGTAAATGCTATGTAAATAGTTGTTATACTGTTTGTTTAGGAAATAATGACACAAAAATTCTGAACATGTTCAGTATAGATACCATTTTTTAAATATATTTTCAATCCATAGTTGGTTGACTACATGGGTATGGAGTCCATGGACACAGAGAGATGACTACTAGAAAGATGCCTGGTACATAATAAGTGTTTACTAAATGTTTTTGCAAGAATTAGTGAATATTATGAGCTTAATGTTCTTTGTGGAAACCAGTAGGAGAATATTCTTCATCATCATTAACATCATTATTAATAAGCATATTAGATGCTATTAATAAACTCCATATATTTTTGTTCAGGAGTTGGCAGACTTTATGTAAAGTGCTAGAGAGTACTATTTTTGTGGGTCATGTGGTCTCTTTGCAGCTACTCCACTTTGTTGTTGTAGTGCAAGAGCAGCCATGGGTGAGTGAATATGGCTGTGTTTCAATAGGACTGTTTATGGATACTGAAATTTGAATTTCATATAAGTTTTGAATGCCACAAAATATTATTTTAATTTTTTTCAACTATTTAAAAGTATATAAACCATTTTTAGTTCACAGGCCATACAAAAACAGAACAGTGGGCCAAATTAGACCCAGGAACTATGCTTTACCAGTCTCTACTTGACTGGTTTCTTCAGTATATCTTAGTTGAAATTTATTTTTTCATACTTGGTAGGAAGCAACAATGTGGATTAAACCCTTGAAACAGATAATTCAGAAATATTTTTGATTAGCTCCAGAAACTTCATGCCTTGTTCCATTTTTGTTTTCCTGGGAACCTTGTTTTCATTATGTATTTATGATGTTAAAATTTAAATAAATTTGTATTCTCTTGGCAGATGCCACATGGTAGTGTTGGGGGTGGCATAATATTTAGGAGAAAATCTGGTCAGAGCCCACCCAGGTTTAGAAGTTTGCTATTATTTAAAAGGTGATTAATTCCCACATGGGATAGACAAGAGTCATCAGCCAGACTGTCACTGTAAATGAGAATTGTGTTGCAGTTTTTAACACACTGCTTGAATAAGATGCAAGTGCTTTTAATAATATAACTCAGGGTTAACTTTAGCTGTGCCATATTGCTCCTCTTTGCTCCTCTACTTCAGAAACAACAAACAAAACAAAACAAAACAACACACTCTATTATCAAATCAAGCTGTGATTTTTGGATAAGGCATGATATTTTCTTTGGTACACACAAAGGAGAGAAAAAATGTTTTTCATTTTAATACTCATAAGGTTTTTCACATACTTGACTTTGTTCTCATACTGCCATAATGAGGTAGTCTTCTTAACTATTTAAGATTTGAGAGAATTGAGGCGATAGTAATTTGCCCAAGGTCACAGCACTGGGACAAGACCTTCTCACCTTCTGAGGTATAGACTCTTCACTGTCACCTTCACCAAGTGATGTGAACTCTCCTTTGCTGCTTCCTTGTCTCTGGCTTTTCTTTCTCGTGAAGGTGCTCAGAGCCCTCATTGTTCCTCCTCTGCCATGCTTTTCTGTGCATAGCTTCAGGAAGGGCTGAGGAGGTTGTGGTCAGTTATGTCACTGCTGCTCTAGCTGTTGACTGGCTCTGTTCTTTCCTCCTGCCCTTTTAGCTACTGCACAGTTCTGAGTGTGCACTGTCTTAGTTCCCTAATAGCTGGCCTGCCTTTTTTCTCAATAACTTTGGCCCCTGAAGACCTCAGCTGGCTGACCAATGGCTAATGAAATGTCTTGGATATGTTCGGTGGAACCAGGAATGAATTCAAGCAGACCCCCCAGTGTTTCAGGTCTACATGATAAGGAGAATCACCCAGTGACTGTGCACAGGAAGAGAAGACAGGAGTGGTGTAGGGGGTCAGATTTAGAGTTTGATCTAAATGTGTTGTCTTCGACATGATGGTGGAACAGCCTTTTGCATTCAGTTCTCTATGCTCCAAAGAGCAAAATGGAGAAATAGTTTGGACCGAATATCTGGGGCTCTAGCCAAATAGAAAAATTTATAGTTAGAATCAAAGTCTCTGTGTTCTTTTAAACACTTCTTTGAGGTCCCACTTAAACAATCTCTTCATATGAAATTGGAGATTTCCCATGCGTATTTGATACTGTTTAGAAAAAAATTGTCATAACTATTACTCCTAATTTGGAGTGGTTTTAGATCATATGAATTAAGATTTGGCATATAAAAATATTCCTCAATGCCCTAATGTGAAAAATGTTATAGAATGTTATTCTTCAGTTATTTCCCTCATTCATTTTGGTGTTTATATTGAATTTTGGATATTTTATGGTATTTTAATTCTACTTTGTGCCTTCTTGATTTAAAGTGCTGCTACTTGTATATTAACAGGTTATAGAACGCCCCTTTGAACCCTTCTCAGTTCCTGTACCTCCTTCCCCTTTTCTCTATTGCAATCTCAATTTCCTGAATTTAACCCAGAATGCTATGTGCAGGCCAACTGATGTTTTAGTGGCAATGAGGAAAGCACTTACTCTTTCTTGATACTTAATTGACAAAAAGTACATGATATCTTACATATTTTAAATTGGAGGGATAAGAGGGTTGATTCCATGCATTATCATGTGAACATCATAGTCCTATCAAATGGCATAGTTAAAATGACAAAGTTAATGATTCTAAGCAAACAGGTATGAACAGTGCTCTATGAAAAGGTACAATCACATCATCCCAGATTCTACCCACATGAACAAAGCTGTAGTGTATTTTGCCTTTGACTAAGGGTCATGCTGATTCACTGTGGTGGCAGACTCTGCTGGATCATCTGCTTCAAATTCTGTCTCCTGTCAAGGTTCAGAAGGACCAGGTAGTTTGTGGTAAAGTTCTCTAAGTACTCAGTCTCCTAAAGTGAGGCAGTTCTTTAACTTGTGCCTTCAAGTCTCTTGATTCACAATTTAGTGTTTACTTGAATGAACCACACTACTTTATTGTAAGTTTTTGTGCATAAGAGGACTCAGGTGTGTTCATGGACTCATTGTTTTTCCCTACAGATGTCCAGAGGGCTTCCTGGGAGAATATTGTCAACATCGCAACCCCTGTGAGAAGACCCGCTGCCAGAATGGTGGCACCTGTGTGGCTCAGGCCATGTTGGGGAAAGCTACCTGCCGATGTGCTCCTGGGTTCACAGGCGAGGACTGCCAGTACTCCACCTCTCACCCTGCTTTGTGTCTCGCCCCTGCTTGAATGGAGGCACCTGCCACATGCTCAGCAGGGACACCTATGAGTGCACCTGTCAAGTTGGTTTCACAGGTAACACAGGGGGCTCAAGCCTGCACTTTCCTACTCTTAGCAGGTACCTTTATTGTGCATCTTTAGATCATAGTGTCTGACTCCTTTAGGGTCCCCCAACATTATGATAAGGAACTGAAATGTTCCATACAACTATCCTCGACTTCTGAGAGTTTTAAGGAGTGGAAAAGGAGAAAGAAAAAAGGTCAAACACTTAAGCATATTTGACTGCATAAAGTGTTTATGTCAGGATTGGGGATCAAAGCAAATTCACTAAAGGAAAGTCACTGTCACCAGAAGGAAAGTCGAGATTACTTCCTTCTTAAAATGTCTGCTCTGTAGACATTCAGGACACTGGCTTCTCTGGTTTTGTGAGCTCTGATTGTTTCTTTCTTTGTCTACATTGTTTTGTCCTTATCCATAAAATTTTCACGTTTCTCAAAACCCTGTTTGGAGCCATATCACAGCTCTCCTGTGGAATGTCAAGTTTCTTCAGTTGCTGCAACAGCTGTCATCGTCTTTGTCAGTTTTTCTGTTCCGCTGCCCCCACCCAAATATTCAGGCTCCTATTCTAACTACCTGTTGCACGTTTTCCTTAGAAATTCTCCAAGAATCTCAAACTCAGCATGTTGATATAAGTAGGTGACACCAGTACATATTCCAAATACCCAGATTTGTTTCCCACCTTTATTCTTCTCTAGTTGCTCTGCTACTCTGTAGGTGAGGGCCATGGTGTCCCTCACCTGGATTGCTAAAGTAGTTCCTTAATGGATTTTCTATTTTCTCTCTTCATCTCATTCATATTGTTACAGCTTTAGCTTTAAATGTAGATCTATCAAATTCAACTCTTGTTAGTGTAGAATTTTTGCCATCCACAGAATGAACTGCAAACTCTTTACTTGACTACCTTGGCTCATCATAGTGTATGCCACACATCATTTCATAGCCTTACTAGTTCACAAGCATCTAGGTCTGGTCACACTTGTATTCTCATCATTTCTTAGAGATGTCATACTTCTATTGCTTTCATTTCCTTTTGCTGGAGTGTTCTTCTTTTCTTCTCTACAATTGGTGACTGCCTGATGTTTTCTAAAATTTGTCTTAGTGATCCTTTCATGATTGCTTTCGGCAGTTACAGTTTTATTATTTTTATGTCACATTTTATTGTAATTGATTTTTTACGTGTCTCTTACCTGAATAGATTTGGGGTTCTTCAGAGGTGGATCTTAGCTATTTTTCAAAGTTAACTATTGTTCTTTATTAAATTCAGAAAATTTGGTATTTACTAAATTGAGAAAAGGAAGACCATTCTCCACAGATCAAGTTCATTCTTTTGGTCAGACCTTATTAGCTTATCTGCACCCAGACAAAGAAGCAGAGGCAACAAGTCAGCGTCTGTACATAGTACATGTGGGAATCTAAGTTAAAGGACATTTCTGTTTCAGTTGTGGGCAGGCACCCTGATATCCATGGTTGCCAGAAATAAACATTTATATCTCTTTATATAGTTATTTATGTATAACTATAATACATACCTCTCAGCAAAATGAAGGAAAAAAAGAGGCACAAAATGGCAGTTCCTTCATTTCCTTTCTGCTCAACACCCTGAGATATATGTTCTGTGCCCAGATCTGTATTGGTCCTTTCCCTTTTGGTTTGGCATTCTTTTGATAAGCAGAGAGCATTTCTGTGTGCTCACATGTCACATCTTTTCTCTTTTTAGCAAAGCTGTCATGTCTCTCATTTGCTTTTCTGTGGGGTCAAAGATTTGGACAGCCAATTAGATTATTAACAAATCCAGGGAGTTCTCATCTGTAGCTTAAAAAATAAAAGACTTGGGCTAATATAAACATAAAAGTCATATGAATACCAGATTTAGTAAAAGCTTGGACATATTTCTGTTTCTCTTTTTCTTTCTCCCTCTCTCCAAGAATGTGCTCTGCTTCCTGTGGACTCATACCTTGGCGTTTAGCCTGGCAGAGTCCCCCTGCTGCAGGTGTCTTTCTTCCCGGAAGGCCCCACAGTAGTTATCTTTTTAGACACCTGTCCTCATGAGAGCTTCTATTTCTTCTGACATATAGGGAACTAGGGATCCTTCACCATCTCCAAACATATCAAGCGGTATTTATATTAAGACCACATATGAACAGAATGTTTCCCAGAATGTATGTATGTATTGTGTTTAAAGGAAATAGAAGTAGTATTGACTTGTTTCTATTACCTAAGAGGTCTCTTTAGTAACATGTTGGGGAAAATATGAGTACATTTTATGTATTCAGTAAAATAACTTGAGAACATACCATGGGGACCCAGCCCCTGTTGGTGTGGCAGCTGTTTATAATGGAAGGAAAGAGTGTTGGGGTGCTGGGGTGTTGGGGGCATTAAGGATGACTTTATAGAGGAGGTGACTGTTGAGCAAAGTTAAGATAGGGAGAGTTCACTAAATGATCAAAACAGAAGCTGGCATTGTAAATGGAGGAGCAGCTTGTGCAAAGACAGGGAGGTGTGAGAATGGATGGACCAGACCCTGTGCTACAGGGACCAGTGTAATCCTTTAGGACTGGGCTTCGTATGACATTGTGGTTCGTTCATGTGCTCTATCCGTGAGGTCTTTCGAGTCTCATTTGTGGGCCTTGGAGAGTTTCTGAAAAGGACGCTTGTATCAGATAATTTTGAGGAAGCTCTGATTTGTTCTTCCATAAAATCAAAGAGCTTGGGGATCTCCATGCAAGAACTCCTGCAGTCACTTCTTGGATGGGAGAGGGGTTTTGAAGGTGGGGCTGGCTCCTATTTCCGTGAACAGCACTAAGTTCTCTTATCCCCTGTAGGAAAGCTGTGCCAGTGGACTGATGCCTGCCTGTCTCATCCATGTGCAAATGGAAGTACCTGTACCACTGTGGCCAACCAGTTCTCCTGCAAATGTCTCGCAGGCTTCACAGGGCAGAAGTGTGAGACTGATGTCAACGAGTGTGACATTCCAGGACGCTGCCAGCATGGTGGCACCTGCCTCAACCTACCCGGTTCCTACCAGTGTCAGTGCCCCCAAGGCTTCACAGGCCAACATTGTGACAGACCCTATGTGCCCTGTGCACCCTCCCCCTGTGTCAATGGAGGCACCTGCCGGCAGACTGGTGACTTCACTTTTGAGTGCAACTGCCTTCCAGGTAAGGAACTCCCTAGTGTCCTAGGATTGGGAAACAAACCAATTGCAAGAAGGTGGAAGTTGGTGAGTGTGGTTCAGTTGCTCCCTTAGGAAGTGTACTAAAGCAGGGAAAAAGGGAAGTGAGGATTTTGTGTGGGGTGGGTTGCTAGTGAGGGAGGAGTTTTATGGGCCCACTGTGGTCTATAAACTGAGCAGGGGGTAATTTAACATGTCAGGATTTATGATGATGAGTGGCTAGGAAATTGTTTATTGTCCTTTTGGAGAAATAGAAGATATAAGAGAAATAGAGTTCTGGGAAAGGAATAGTCAAATCTGGAGTGGAGAAGAACACAATGACAATTAGACATTAGAAAATATGTATGCATGATTAATAAAGTACTTTAAATTACAGTGACACTAAGAGTAGGTGGACAAGTTTCCCATATGCTTTTGCCTCTGATGGAGTCATTCACTATCATTTGAATGTATCCACCCTTTCATATGTGATTTTCCCAGAGCGTTTGGCCTTCAGAACCCCTACCCCCATGTACCTTCCCTGATTTGGGGGTAACCCTGCCCTGTCTTGAGAGAATTTTGAAGCTGGGAGTGGGGTCCTCTGTTAATCAATGAGTACTTTTTGATGACCTCTGTAGATATTGTTTGAGAGACTAAGCAAATGCTTTGTCATCCTCTGGGCTGATACAAGTGCCCTAGAGCACACAGGTAACCCAAGGTAGATGGCAAAAATGGAGCAGCAAGGTCTGGAAGCTCCAGACTGGTGTTTCTTGCCGCGGAGGAGCAAGTGCCCAGATCACTTTACTCCTTAAACAAGTGATGAGGAGGCTGAAACCAAGAATTTTGATTGGGAACAGAGCACAAGCAGCTGGAGCAGATGAATTACTAAGCAACAAGGATCCTGTTTTTATACAAATATCCTTAGTACAAAAACAAAAGAAGGAAAACTGTGTGTGTGTGGGGGGGGGGGGAAATAATGTGCTAAATAAGCAGAATGGCCAGAAAAAGAAGTTGTTCTAGCCACTCCTTCAGAGTGGGAATCTTAGGTTTTGGTGTTGTGGATATGGTTCACATAAAATGGGTTTGTGCATTTTATTCTTGGGGAGTTAAAGGTCATAGGTTTGTCCTCAGTATAAGACCAAATAGTAATTTATTCATTTCATTTAGTAAAAATTTCTCAACTGTATGCTACGTTCTAGGTACTGTTATGTGTTAGGGGTATAGTAACACAAGACACTGCTACTAGTTGCAAGGAAAACTTTTTATCATTTAAGTCACAAGAATATACTGTGTAATTATATTGCTTTTAGTTTTTCTTTCAATAAAGACTAGTGTTATCTTTCTTTACTAAGTAGATGTTTATTATCATAATATTTCTGTCATCCACATTATCTTGTAGAAGGACTAACTAAAATATATCCTTCACTCCTGTATTTGTTAGCATTTTAAGGGTAGAGACAAATAGAAATGTAAACAATTTAGTTTCATGAATTTTTTAATATGCAAACATTCTAATAGTCTAATGTTGTAATGGTCTAAGTGGCTAGTAATTAAGGTTAGTGTGATTTATGGTTGAAGGTTATATGCTGTTTCAGTTTTAAGAAAATTACTTTTAATAGTTGCCTAGAACAGGAGGTTGATTTGGCAGCAAAATTTTGAGAGGAAGTCAGAGCAGTCAATAAAGGAAGTCTTTAGCTGGGAGAGAGTGATTATTCACTCCCATTGTCTCTGCATTGTTTTCCATTAGCCTGGATAAGAACCTTAGGGAATTCTGAGAGTGTGTCCAGGAAAAGATCTGTCAAACAAGAATAGCATCTCTTCCTTGAGAAAGGAAATAACCAGGGATTCCACAGCCAAGTTGCTTCCAGGGCTGGTGGGCTATGGAGTGAGATTTTGGTTCTCTCATGTTCTGCTTGTCATGTAAAACAAGACATTTATTTATTCATGGATGGTGTGGTGGAGGATGCTGAGGGGATTTAAGCAGGGAGAAGATTTGGCAAAGATAAAGCTAACATTTATTTGAAACCTTTTATGAGTCAGGTACCACCAGGTACTTTCACACCCATTAACATAATTAAACACAAAAACCTTGGGGTTAGGAGTCATTTTTTGAGTTTCTCAGGTGAAGTGACTAAAATTTGGTCGTATTAAGTAACTTACTCAAAGTTGCAGAGCTGATACAGGAGAGGCTGGGCCCCTGAAACCCAGGCAGGTTATTTCAAAGCTTGAGCTTTTGTGCTTCTTACTGGGTTACACTGCATTGCTCATCTGCTTTCTGGAGGTGTGTTGAAGATGCATGGCTTTTCTTTAAATGCTTTGAGCTACGTCAGTTAAAATAATATGTATACACTATAAGGAAAAAAACCCGAGATACTCATAATTCTAACCAAATAGTACTTGTCACATATCAACCTATGTATACAGAGCATTGTGTAGCTCTTTGGACATAGTTAAGTAGGTTAGTTCTTGCCTCATAGGGTCCCATGATCTAAAATGGATGAATAGCTTGAACAAACGTGTAGAAGGAAAAAAAATTCAAAATCGTAGATGATATAGCAACATTTTGAATAAATATTTATTCACAGTTTTCAAGATGCTCTTATGTCCCAGGTGAAGTTTGGAAAGTATTCATTTGATTTTCACATAGGGAAATAGTGCCTGGAGATGATTTTTTTTTTAAAAAAAAAAAAAGTCCTTTTAATGGTGCAGTACCATTCTTCTTGTCCTTTGCTCAATTATTCTCCACATTATTTGAGAGACTGAAATGCTACTTAAAAGTAGTATTCACCATCTCCTCGTGAATAGTTTCCTTATTTGAAGAGAATTAGTATTTTCATTCTAAAAATGAGGACACCAAGTCTTCAGAAGGTTTCAGTGGCTTGTTGAGGTATTTTGCAACTTTTCAAGGAATGGTAGCTTTTTACCACATTCCAAGTCTTTGCCCTTCTAATTGAGGCATACTCTGACCACTCTATTTTAAAATTATACCCAGCCCCCTTCCTTAATTGCTGACCTTGGTCTACTTTGTTTTGTTTTTCTGTGACACTTATCTTCTTGCTGTATAATTTTTGCTATATAATTTACTTCATTGTGCGTATTGTTTATTGTCTTTATCTTTTTCAAATTCTATTGCCTCTTCCCTTCTCCAGAAAGCTGGAACTTTGTTTTTGCTCCCTGATGTACCCCAAACACCTTTTAAAAACAGCTCCTGAAACCTAAGAGGCCTACAAACACTTCTTGACGGACCAGCTGTTTGAGTGCAGTGTCAGGTCACCATAATGGAGCACGCGACTCTGGGCTTCTCATTTTCTTCCTGGTATCAGGCATCCTAAACTGAGCCTGGCTTTGCTGATCCATAATGGGGGTAGGAGGAGCATGGGAGGAACAGAGGAACTTTAGGTAGGACAAAGGGTAGGGAGGGGAAGGGAGTGGGCACAGGGGTAGGAAAGTTGGTAGAATGAGATGGACATCATTACCCTAAGTACATACATGAAGACACGAATGGTGTGACTTGGTGAAGAATCAGAGACTTGCAAAACTGTGCTCTATATGTGTACTGTGAACTGAAATGCATTCTGCTGTCATGTATAACAAATCAGAATGAATAAATAAATTTAAAATTAAAAAAAGAATAAGAAATTTGGAGTCTTTTTCAACTCAAATTGGTGAACATTACATAAGTTAGTGATTATCTTTAAATGGTTGTTAAAATTCTCTTCCTGCAAAGGATACTGTAGTCACTGAAAGTTGATTTTAGTATTATTGTAGGACTCATTGGAAAGGAATTAAAACTCCAAAAATGACTCATCTGGTGTGACATGGAAAATATGTTTCTCCACAGAGAGAGGAAAAAAGGCTATCTTTAAGAGGGAAGTAGTAGAATGGAATCAAGCAACCACATTCCACAGTCTCCTTGGATCAGTAGCTGTTAATAATCTGGACCCTTCTTGAGCTCCCATCATGTGAAGCGCTTAGCAGAAGAAGCCCTGAGGAGGGCACCCAGCTGCAGTGATTTTAACACAAGAGCGAAATAGAGCATGAAAGTAAATTATTGGATCATTGACTCCCAGTATTTTGAGGTCTGGGCCAACCAACTGGGAGAGAATGTGTTATGCTGGCTTTGTGTCTTTGGATAGTTCAATAAATAGCACGCTAATCAGAACACAGTGGGCTGTTTCGAATCTACTGCTGTCCCTTGTGAGTTCACAGTTGGATTGGACAGTCCTCAGTGTACTTTCCCTTTTCGTTTTCTCCCACATTTGTTTATTCTTCAATTTCTTCTTTAAACTTCACAGAAAACTGTCTGGTCTGGTCTGTCCTATCAGTGAAGGTGGATCCTTTGTGAACCATCCTATACTTCACAGGCTGGATGTATGTGGTGTCCCTTTACATTAAAAAATAGCTTGCAGGGCTGGGGCAGTAGCTCAGTGGCAGAGTGCTTGCCTCACACGTGTGAGGCACTGGGTTCAATTCTCAGCACCACATACGACTACCAATAACTAACTAACTAACTAACTAACTAAACAAACAAAAAAATAAATAAAATATGTTTTTTAAAAAACCAAACAGCTTGCACACGTTTTCTGGCTTTTGTGTCTGTTCTGATGTTCCTGAGCTCAAGAACTATCCGAAATATTTCCCTCTCGCATCTTTACTCTCAGAATTGGGTGGTGTTCTCTTGGATATTATGCTAAACATTTTGGCAAGTTTGCTTTTTGTGGCAGAATTTCTTTCTAGGAAATAGGAAAAAAAAAAGTAGCCTTGTATTATTTTGCTTTTGTCCAGCTCCAGGTACCCCTGGTTCCCCCTTGCTCTTTGATTCCTGTTCATGGAAGCTTTTCCCAAGACGTTCTTTGTGCCTGGCCCAAGAGCATCCTTGTTATGCCATCTCATCTTCCCTTCTCTCTTTCTTGCTCCTTTCCACCCTCACACCTCCCAGTGCCTGAAAGACACTGGTGTTCCCTCGTGAGATGTTGCTCTCTGTACAGGATGACAAATTTAAAGACTTGTCTGCTCCCCTCCTCACTGCTAATCACTGAAGTGGCGCGCCAGTTTATAACAGCACAGTCTTAAAATCTTCCTCTTCAGTTTAATTTCTATCCTTTCGCCTGGTAAGGACGGAAATTGGCTTTGAGAAATAGGCTCCTGTTAGTGCAGCCATGCGAGCCCTTTTGTGACTTTGCTACACCATCCCACTTACAAGTCTGGAGGCTTGTCTGTTTCCCTTTCCCCTAAAAACTTAAAAAAAAAAAAATACTTTTTAGTAGTGTCTGTTCTGTAACTTATTCTTAGAGCATTTTTTCCCTCTTTGGATGGGTTGTTTCTTATAAGAATTTCCTAGCTATTTCCAAAGAGTTCTGTATCTCTATTTTTTAAAGCATAAATCCTGCCTTAACTTTGAGGAGAAGTGATATGGTTTGAGTTTTTCAGACACTGGAACTTTTGACCTAAGGTTGTTTTTTCCTACTTGTTCCAAAGGGGACTCTGGGGTCCTAGAAAACATACCAGTGAAAACTGGGTAAAGCTTCTGGTTCAGTGCTGACTCCCGCCTGCTGGCCATGCAGTCATGGGCTGCTCAGCCACGTGACCCTCCACTTCCCTGTCTGTAGCAATTGTGGGGTTAGAGTGTGTAATCTCTAATGGATGCTCTAATCCCACTGATACATAATAATATTAGCTAATATGTTTTGTTTCCCCATAATAAGTAACATCTTTATTGAGATAATTTATATACCAATTTGCTCTTACAAAGTGTATGATTCAGTGGCTTTTGGTATATTCATAGATGAGTAACCATCACCATAGTCAATTTTAGAATAAAAAAAACACATACCCATTATCAGTTGATACCCATTCTTCATAACTCCTTCCCAAAGCAACTACTAATCTAGTTTCTGGTTCAGTTTGCCTATTCTGGACATTTCATATAAATGAAAATATACAATATATAGTCAGTAATGACTGACTTCTTTCACCTGTTGGAATGTTTTTAAAGTTCATCCATGTTGTAGCGTATATCAGTACTGCAGTCTTTTTCATGGCTGAATGATATTCCATTAAATAGGGTTGCCACATTTTGTTTATCATTAGGTGATTGACATTTTGGCCATTGTGAATAATGCTGCTATGGACGTTCTTGGACAAGTTTTTGGTGGATGTATGTTATCATTTAGAGGGAGGGTATATGCCTAGGAGAGTGGAATCACTAAATCATATAACTATTTAACATTTCAAGAACTCCTAGACTCATATAGTATTCCAAACTGGCTGCACTATTTTATATTCCAACCAGCAGTATATGAGAGTTCCAATTTTTTACATTCTTGTCAACACTTTTAACTTTATGTTGAAACTCTTTTTATATACTTACTGTTTTTTTGTGTTTCTTTTTTGGAGACTGTCTACTTAGGTGCAGTGCTCAGTTTATGATTGGGTTATTGACATTTTTTATAAGGCTATAAGAATTCTTTATCCTAGATTCAGGTCTCTTATCTAATTTTTTTCCATTTGTGGACAGTCTTTTCACTTCCTTGATGGTATTCTTTAAAACCCAGTGTTTTTTAATTTGATGAAGTCCTATTTATCTATATTTTGTTGCTTGTGCTTTTGGGCATATTTGAGAAAACCTTTTTACTTAGCTCAAGGTACAAAGATTTACTTCTGTGTGTTTTTTTTTTTTCCTCTTAATAGTTTTATGATTTTAGCTTTTACTTCAGGTCTCTGGTCCATTTTGAGCTAATTTTTATGTGTGAAGAGGTCTAACCTCATTCTTTTGCATGGGAGCATTTAGTTGACCCAGCATCATGTATTGAATTAAGTGCTTTTTATATCAAGCTCACTCATTTACTCTTTACAGCAACTCTTCCAGCTAGGTCTTATTAATCCCTCATGAGGACAGGAAGTTAACCTTCATGCCCAGGGTCACTTAGTTATCTCGAGGCAGAGAGGTAGTTTGGCCTCATAGACTATTTTTCAATGTGAGTTACCTCTCTTGCCTATCTACCTTCTTACCTACTTTTCTATTGACAGTGAGGAACTCTCTCAAAAACAGTCTGACATAAAAAGAAAGCATTTTATTTCTTATCTGTTGTGGTTATGCTGAAATGCTTCTGCTTTCTTAATTTGTCTGTGGTTGGTAAATTCAGTTAGTTATAACACTGGCTAATATAAATCAGCATCCTGGTTTCTGTTCTTTGTAACTTGGCTACAAGAGCCTTACTATCTCCCTGACACCTTGTTGAAGTCATTGTTAGTCACCAGAGAGATACATCAGGAAGATGACCATCAGGAGTTCTAGAATACCACAGACCACACACGTTCCAGCAGTGGTGGGCCAGGAACTTCATTGTCCCCTCAACTGAAACCTTAACTTGAACTTTTCTAAAGAATGTCTTCACAAAAACCACTGGGCTAGGAACAGAAACCTTAGTTCCCATTCAGTGACTGCTGTGTGGCAGCTCTGTAGCTTTGGCTTCACTTTATCATAATTAGGGGTGGACTTAAGCAATTCAGCATTTTCTGGCTCATTAGTCCATTACTAAGACTTTCAGATGATTAAACAGAAATATGAGTAATATAAATTATTAAAAATATGAATGTGTATTTCCATAGTCTTTCTCAGGCTTGCTTAGTGATACATCTGCTTAAGTGGATGGAGGACCAACTACCTGGAGAAATATAATTTTCTTTAGTCAAGCTTTCAAATATTTGTCTTCCAACGAAATGAGTTTTTTTGATTTTTGGGATTTTTGGGTAATATTTTTGGCTACTTGGTTTAAGCTCATTTAGATGACTGACACTTGTATTCAGAAAAACCAGCTATGTTAAGCCAAGCATATGTAGAATCCACAGCAGCTTGTGGTAAGGGGTGGGTAGAGCAAGGTGTGATTGACGTCTGTCCCACCTAGCAGTCTATAAGTGCCAAGGAAGCAGGAACTCTGCCTGTTTTACTGACTGTTCTATTTCTCGGGTCTAGTGTAGGACCCGTAAATGTTTTTCAGTGAGAGAAGAACCTTAAGAGAGATTTTGAGGGTCCAAATATCTACTCATATTTCAAATAAGAGAGTGTTCATTGAACATTAGCATTATATTGAAGCTGGTGGCTTGAATAGCTTAGGAATTTGGTAGCAAGAAAAGAGAAAGAAGCCTACTATGTAAATTACAGACAACAGCACTGCAGGCAGTTTAGTGTTCTAGTTTTGTTTTTCACAAAAGGGAAAAGTCAGGAAGAAGGAAGCAGTGCTATAAATGTGGTATTCATGTAGAGAGGAGCAGGAAGAATTTGAAGTACTGGAAAGTTTAGTAATAATGTCACCTCATTTCCAGATAGCTTGTAATTTTGTATAGTACTTTATTCATGATGTGGCACTTTTAATGGTCTGGAAAGGCAGGCTGGGCAAGTGGACTCAGCCTCATTTTACAGATAAGAAAACTGATCAGTTGTAACTTACTATGTACTGAACAGCTTGTAGGTGGTGAGACTGGACTTGACCCATATTAACATTCAGTATTTTTCCTATTTCCTCCTCTCATCTCCAGTTTTGAAGGCCCCTGAGCTGTCATCCCAGGGGTGGGGAAGAATGTAATTAGGTAATCTTTCGCCTATTCTTCCCAGTAGTTTAGTATGGAGTTGGGGGAAAATCTAATATCCTATTTTTTGGAACCAGTTAATATCTGTCCCAAGTAGACATTTATATTCCTTGGGATTTTATTTCATGGAAACACCATGAAATACTTGTGAGGTAACTGTGAAGGCATGCCATGGTATAATGAATCACTTACAATGTCTAGATGTGTTTAAGGCCAGAAAAGTTGGAGGATGGGGAAATTTTTAATAGAATGAGTCCTGCATGGAGCAGCTGCTGGGGGTTGAACTGAAGTCACAAAGCAGGTCTGTCCTGATGATCATGTCCTAAGCAGAACACTCATGTATGAGAATCCATCATTTTCCTTTGTTCCTCTTTTACCAGGTTTTGAAGGCAGCACCTGTGAGCGGAATATTGATGACTGCCCTAACCACAGGTGTCAGAATGGAGGGGTTTGTGTGGATGGGGTCAATACGTACAACTGCCGCTGCCCACCTCAGTGGACAGGTATGTATAGTGTGATGAATGTACCAGAATGGCGTGTGGATTGGGAAGAAGAGGAGACTGTTGCTGAAGTGGGCACCTTGAACAAGTCATTTTAGGGCTGCTTTAGACTTGTGTATGAACTGAACCAGATGCAGTGCTAACCCCAGGTGTTATTCAGTGTTCACTCAAAGATACATTTTCACAGGAATTATTGGGCAACTGCTCTGAGCTCAGCACTGTGCTAGTGCTACAGTGCATATGAGAGAAGAGCATTATTGGTAGACTCTGAAGTTATTTGTTGGAAAAACAATACCTTGCCTGGAACATAGTAGATGCTTAACAAATATTTGAGAGGAAAGAGCATACTTAAATGCCAAACCAAACCATATACATCACAGGAGTCAGATCTTATTTGTTTACAGATATCTATCCCATCTTGTTGTCATACCCTATAAGTATCAAAGGCTTGAGCAGGTATTTTGGACATTATTTTATTATACTCATATTTCTTCTCTTTCTTTTTTTTTTATGGTACTGGGGATTAAACTCAAAGCTTTGTGCATTCTAGGCAAGTGCCCCACCACTGAGCTACATCCTAAGCCATTTCTCTTTTTTAATTTTGAGACATGATCTTGCTAGGTTGTCAAGGCTGGCCTTAAACTTGCCATCCTCCTGCCTCTGCCTCCCAGCTGGAATACAGGTGTACACCACCACTCCTGGATGATTTTTATTTCTTTTTTTATTTTTAATATTTTTATTAGTTGTTGATTGACCTTTTACTTATTTATTTACCTGCGGTGCTGAGAATTGAATCCAGTGCCTCACACATGCTGGACAAGTGCTCTACTACTAAGCCACACCCCCAGCTCTGCGTTGTCTTTCTTCTATCCCTTTCTGCACACAAGTCAAAATTAAATTTTTCTGCCTCTGACATGAAGAGTAGTCTAGCTTAATTTTGTAGCCTCTTGAAAGTTTCTTATGTTATCTTAAGTTTTTTACTTTAGTAAGTTGGGTGATTTTATGCAGACTGGGTTCTAAATTCATTTTGTGTCCATCTGTTTATCTACTGAAAGTGAAGACAATAAATCAGAAAGTTTTTGAGAGAAATGGATTGATTTAATATGGAAACTTAAGGAATAAGTTAGTGTTATAAGAAGAAACTTCACCAGTACTGAACTCTCTGTTACAGAGAAGTCTTCATGCTGGATTGCAGTTATTCCTGTCTGGTGTTCTTTAGCATTTCTAAATTTCTTTCCCTTATCTGCAGCATTTAATTATTTAGAGTACTGTTGTGCTATAGACTGAATAGAAAAGAAAGGGATTTAAAGCTTAAATAACATGATTTTCTGGAAAAGCCCTTATTTCTGCTTTTAATCCCCAAACTGTCCTCTTTAATACTTTCCCACTGGTTTCCCTAGGATTGGACTTCCCCTAGAATTTCTTCATGGAGTCCTGATCCTAGGACTTCACTTTCAACCCTCTGCACTGTCTGTTATGTTCTCTCTTCTCCCTAGCTTTTGCCATTTTTGTGGTAGATTTTTTGAAGACTGTTTTTTTTCAACTTAAAAATGACTATAAAGGGCTGGGATTGTGGCTCAGCGGTGGAGCGCTCGCCTAGCGCGTGGGCGACCCGGGTTCGATCCTCAGCACCATGTACAAATAAAATGTATTGAATAAAACGCATTGTGTACAACTAAAGCAAATAAATAAAAATATTTAAAAAAAAATGACATAAAGTTCATCACATAACCAGCAGTAACTGAAAAGACTTGGACTTTTTTATTTTTGATGATTCTCACAGTTGGTCCTGGGCAGGACGAGATAAGTGTCAGGAACTTGACTTTATTCTAATCTCCCTGTGCCCTGTGGGAGCGTGACTCTGTGTGGTACTCAGCCTTCTGATGCCAATGAAGATTAAATGGTATTGTAATTTTGTTGCTGATTTTCCTTTGATACCACACTTGGTTTCCTGCTTTGATATTAATTAGGAAGGCCTGATCGGAGGGCAAACTTTGCCAGTAAAATGATATTTTACATAAATTTCTTACCCCAGGATGTTTAATAAATGCCTCTTTTCTATCCAAGTGCTTAAGATGTTTCTTTCTCAGTGTAATTTGTATTTCTAGAAGGGGTGGTAGAGGTAATGGATAAGTTCCATGTGATGATTTCTGTTTCTTTTGATCTCTTGGCTATCATTTGGAGTGATCCTCTGTCTTTGGTTTCCCACTATAGGTTTCCTTTCCCTTTTTTACTCGTGTTGATACTTCGATTTCTAGTGACAAGACTTGTTTTCTGCCTTGCTGATCATTAACAGGATAAAGTCCAAAAATGCTCCCTGTGTTATGTGAAGCCTTCATTCCCCAGCTCTATCTGCTTCTCCACTCTTCTTATGCATCAAACAGCTCTCCAGACTCTAGCAGTAAGAGGTGCTCTCAGCTCTCCCACATTGTGCTTGTGTTGTTCCACATTCTGTGTCTTCATTTACTCCATTGCTTTTCTCCAGATCGGCCTGCTCCACCCTTGCCCCGTTTTCCTCCTGATTTTGTGCCCGCTTGTCTTGGATCAGGTGGTTAACTCCCTCAGGAAGTTTTCCCCAGTTCTCTCAGGCTGAGCTAAATGTTTTTTTCTGGGCTATATTTCCAAGTGTCAGTGTAACTACATTTAGATCAACATTACTATTTGCTTGATATGATGGAGGTACTGCATTATGAGCCCACCAAATCATTGGTGACAGCAGTTTTCTAGTGCTCTTTACATATCTTCATAGCTGAGCTATTCACTATCCCAGTCCCCTATTGAGGAAAAGAGTAGAAAAGACATTTTTGTCCTATAGGGTTCGTATTTTTATTGATGGTTAGAGTTCTAAGTTCAGATTAGTGTTTTCTGCTTTACATAAATTACAAAAATGAGTGGGGTTGGAGTATAGAAATTAATTGATATTTACTAGCACTGAATAATTTATTAATTATAATGTTATATTTTGTGAATATTTGCAATTACTGTATTAGGAGTATAATATATTATATATTGTTTTCACAGATATGCATGTTCAAAAGGGTTAAATAATTTGTCCAAGGCAAATAGTGTTTGGGTTAGTGTTTTAATTCTGACTTGTCAAGTTCTAAGTTCTCAGTCTTTTTTTTTTTTTTAAATCAAATTGATTCTGTGAGTTGTCTTTTTAAATTTTTTATTTTTAAGGATTTTGGGTTTTTTTAATAGGTTGAAAGTTCAGTTTATAATTTTATTATTCTAAGATTTGGTGATTTACTTTTTTTTTTTTTTTTTTTTCATTTTTAGGAATCTGGCTGATTGCTTTGAGGTTAGAACTTAACCTTATGTGAATTTTTTTTTTTTTTTTTTTTTTTTTTTTTTTTTTACTTTGGTACCGGGGATTAAACTCAGGGACACTCGACCACTGGGCCACATCCCCAGCCCTTTTTTTGTATTTTTATTAGAGACAAGGTCTCACCGAGTTGCTAAGTGCCTCACCATTGCTTGAGGCTGGCTTTGAACTCGAGAACCTCCTGCCTCAGCCTGGCAAGTGTTGGGATTACAGGTGTGTGCCACCAAGCCCGGCTTATGTGAATGTTTTATATTCAATTTGGTGCTGTTTTTGCTATACCTAACAGCCTTATTACAACTTTGTTCAGAATTTTCTTTGCAATTTCTAATTGTAGAATTGAAGCATGAATTGTTTGTTTTGGCTTTTGACAAAATAGAAAAGGAGGGGTTGTTTTAGTCTAGTAGGAGAGGAAATGAAGTTGCTAGCCATCTGAAAAAGAAGGGATGCGATTATATGACTGAAAACACTAGGCATTAATGTAAGATAAATGGAGATTTGGGAGTTTGCTACATATTTAGTGAGAAGAACCTAATAGATATTTTTGTTTTCCAAGTACACACATATAAAAGGCTTGATCTTTTGTAGCAGGTTTTAGACTTGAAGATGAGTAGAAGTCTTTCCAACTCTGT
Organism: Tamias sibiricus; assembly: GCA_025594165.1. Classification (NCBI taxonomy): domain Eukaryota; kingdom Metazoa; phylum Chordata; class Mammalia; order Rodentia; family Sciuridae; genus Tamias; species Tamias sibiricus. Next base: position 110,845,474 of record CM046658.1, on the reverse strand, counting down.
GGTTTAATTTGGGGTAAATGAATAACTTCCTTTTTGTCAGGAGGTTTTATTTGCTGCTATACATGAAACTAATATCTCTCACTTACCTTATTGGGGACCTAAGTGAATCAATGGTGAATAAATAAAAGTTTATTCAGCCAACAGCAACCATGCTAAACAATCTAGATCTGTGCTGTTCTGTTTGGTGGCCGCTAGTCACATCTTGTGTTGAGCATGTGAAATGTGACCAGTTTGAATTGAAGTATTGTAACTATTAAATACCTGATTTTGAGGACAGCATGGAAAAAAAAAAATTTATTCAGGTAAAAAACATCTCATTAATGTTTAAATATATAATTAGATAGTAAAATATGTCTTAGATGTTGAGTTAAATAAACTGTACTACTAAAATTAATTTCACATGTTCCTTTTACTTTCATTTTATTTGTTATTTATTTTATTTTATTTTGTCATGCTGGGGCTTGAACCCAGGGCCTCAGGCATGCTAGACAAGTGCTCTCCCAGTGAGCTACACCCCAAGTCCTTTTTCTTTTGTTTTAAGTAGCCACTGGAAAATTTTAGAATTCTACCTTTGTCACTTGTTTTATTTCTCTTGGACAGCACAATTCTAGATGCGAAGGTGCTCTGAGTGTATACTACTGCTACTAAAAAGTGGGAGCACCCACTGTGCCCTTTGGTGGTAGAGGGATAGACTGGTAACCCCATACAGAGGAGGCCTTGTGCTGGCCTCATTAGGCAGAGTATGTTGGCTCTGGTCTGGTGTGGTTTCCCTATCAGTATAGACAGAACTAGTTGTAGCCTAGTTGAGAGCCTTTCCACTTACTATAGCTGTCCAAATAGTGTTTGTGCTTTCAAAGTCTACCACCAGCCTTCTCAACTAACCTGAGCTCAGGTGGAAAAAAGAAATTGGTGTTAGGGATGGATGTGGGCAGATGGTTTACTTCTTTGTAAGAATCTTGTTGTGGAGATAAATCTGAATAACTAGATGTTCCTTTAGGAAATGAAAGTACACCTAAGGGTTTGAATCAGACTGAGCTCAAATGTCTTTATCATACTGCCTTTGGCCCCATGCCATCTTATCAGAGAAGTTCTGCTCTGGCAGATATCCATTTAAGGGAAAAGAAAGTTTTAAAACCCCCCAAAATTTATTAGAACAGCGTAGATTAATGTTTTGTCTACGTACATTGTTATTTGAATTTTCTTTTTAAAGGTTCATTTCCTCCAGAATTAAAGTTGACTCTAAACTCAACTCACAAATTCCTTTCTATGGCTGTTTTTGGTTTTGGGTTCACTCCTGGGGCAGATGTGATTTATTTTCCTATGCTTGTTATTAATCCAGAAATGTAATTTCAGCTTGTGCTTGGAGTAGTGCTTTGGGACATTAAGCAGAAGTGAACAATGAAAGCTAGATGGATATGAGTCAAATAAAACTGACTAAATTTTCTCTCAGCGCCTTTATAAGCATGATGAGCCTAAAGAGTTGGTTAAGATTCCCACTGCTCTTAGTTGCTCCAGTTTTAGTAAAAACATTTGGCATGAATCAGCGAGTGCATACACAAGAGGTGGTGCAGGAGCTCCCTGTATCTGCATGGTGGTGTTTTGAAGTTGAATGAGGAGTCTGTTTCAGTCCAGCCTCTAGTCGGTGACAGATTGTCTCCTGGAATGGTTCTTTTCTCAAAAGCACTCTGTGTGTGTGTGTGTGTGTGTGTGTGTGTGTGTGTGTATACATCCACTGGTATGTAAGACTATATAGGGATGGAACTTCTGAGAGTGGAAACAAATTATATCTTGGACTGTAAAGGTATTCTCATTTATATTCTGTGTGGCAGAATGGGAAAATGTATCTCACATTTCAGTTTTTCTGCTGTCAGCTTGATTGTGAGTACCAGATAATCAGCCTGCTCTCTGGAATTCTGCCTCCCACCCCAGTTTCTTACCCAGTGGGAAGACTGCCAGAGTGCTAACCTGAAGCACCCTCATTCCAGAGGTCCAAAAGCTGATTAGTGGTTGTGTTGGTAGAAACAGGAGTGAATATATAGTATGGTTTAGCAAAATAAGGACGTGAGACTGAAGATCTTTTCCTGTCCTTGTGGTCCATTACTCAGTGTCTAGTTTTGGCTGCATTACAGGCAAGATCCAGTTTAACTTAGTGGTTTTTAAGCCTGCATGGAATGACTGTAAGTTAAATAGTGTTCGTGCTTTCAAAGACTACCACAGATACTTATTGCACAACTATTAAATCCATGCTAGATGCTATAAGAAACACAAAGATTAAAAAAGTTAATTTCTGTCATTCAAGAATGGTAAAATTGACTAGGAAGGAGTAAAGAAGTCTATACAAAACCATCATAGGAAGTGGGAAGTATGAAGGAATGAGGTTTTGAAAGAAACATGGATAGGAATTTAGAATCACCTAAGTACTTGGTGGGATAAAAGGGGAGATTGAGAAGAATCAACTTCTCAGGGCTGTACCATTACTCTTGATTCAACTCTGCATGCCTCTCTTGCAGCACCTATAGTATTTTACTGTTCTTACTAGTTTGTGTACTCTGCTCACCTCATAGATTATCAGCCTCTTGAGGATTGAGAACCAGTCTTACTTATTGTGGCATTCCCAGGACAGATTTTAACAAATGATGGCTATTGAGTGAATGACAACCAGGAGACTCAAATAAGGACAGGATTCCATTCTTCTTTATAGCCGAATACTACTCCCTGGTGTGTATATGCCACATTTTCTTTATCCATGGCTGATGGACACTTAGGTTGTTCCCATTTCTTGGCTGTTGTGCTGCAATGAACATGGGAGTGCAGATGTCTCTGACAATAATGATTTAGTTTCCTTGGATATACCTAGTGGGATTGCTGGTTGTGTGGTAGTTCTATTTTTAAATCCATTTTTAAATTTTGAGTAACCACCGTACAATTTTTCATGATGGCTGTACTAATTTACATTCTCATCAGCTGTGTGCAAGGGTTCCCTTTTATCCACATCCTCACCAGCACTTCTTATCTTTTGATAATAGCCATTCTTACTGGAGTGAGGTAATATCTCACATTGTGGTTTTGATTTGCATTTCCCTGATTAGTGATATTGAACATTTTTTTCTATTTCTTCTTTTGAGAAATGTCTATTTAGCTCTATTGCCCATTTTTCAAAATATATTTTTAGTTGTAGATAAACACAGTACTTTTATTTATTTATTTTTATGTGGTGCTGAGGATCAAACACAGTGCTTCATGCATGCTAGGCAAGCATTCTACCACTGAACTACAACCACAGCCCCTATTAATTGAGTTATTTGTTTCCTCCTCCTCCTTTTCTCCTCCTTCTCCTCCTCCTCCTCCTCCTCCTCCTCCTCCTCCTCCTCCTCTTCTAATTTTTTTTGTTGTTGCTATTGAGCTTTTTTAGTTCTAGAAATGAGCCCCTTCTCTGATGTGTAGTTTGCAAATATTTTCTCCCATTCTGTAGGTTGTCTCTTGACTTTGTTGGTTGTTTCCTTTGCTGTACAGAAACTTTTTAGTTTGATATAATCCAATTTGCTTATTTTTGCTTTTTCCCCCCCCCCCCGTTTTTGGGGTCATACCCCAAAATTCCTTGCCCATTCCAATGTTTGCAAGTATTTCCCCTATGTTTTCTTCTAGTAGTTTCATGTCTTCCATTTAAGTCTTAATCTATTTTGAGTTGGTTTTGTTTGGAGGCAGAGATCTAACTTCATCTTCTGATGTGGATATTCAGTTTTTCTAGCAGTATTTATTGAAGAGGTAGTCTTTTCCCCTCTTAGTGTTCTTAGCCTTTTGTTGAAAATTAGTTGTCTGTACACATGTGGGTTTACTTCTAGTCCTCTATTCTGTTCCACTCGTCTCTGTCTCTTTTTAGGCCCATACCATGCTGTTTTAATCACCACAGCATTTTAGAAGTTAGATAATGTAATGCCTCTTGCTTTGTTCTATTTGTTCAAGATTGCTTTGGTTATTTGAGTTTTTTTCTGATGGTTCCATACAATTTGGGGTTGTTTTTTTCTAGTTCTCTGAAAAATGTTTTGTTGGTAGTATTTCTTATTTGTAGATGAATTCGTGTTTAAATATTTGAACTTCAATTCATCTTTCTCAGTTTTTTTTTTTTTTTTTTTTTTGGGGGGGGGGGTACCTGGGATTGAACTCAGGGGCATTACGACCACTGAGCCCCATTTTGTATTTTATTTAGAGATAGGGTCTCACTGAGTTGTTTAGTGCCTCACTAAGTTGCTGAGGCTGGCTTTGAACTCATGATTCTCCTGTCTTAGCCTCTTCATCTGCTGGAATTACAGGTGTGTGCCACCGCGTCTGACTCATCTTTCTGGTTGTAAGTGTCAAAAATAAAACTGTATTTATTAATTTTCTTATCAGATGGAGAATTAGCATACTTTTATTTCTCTTATAACTTTCTTTACTCCTTAGATTTTGTATATGCAATCTGGGTTTTTAAAATTCAAATCCATAGTATTTTATTATTTTTTAAAAGTGTATGCATCTTCTTTTAAACTTATTTTTGGTAGTTACAGTTTTATGATTCAACTTATAATATTGTAGGCTTAATTCTGTGTGCAGTCATTTTGTGCTCCTAGTGCAGTTATGTCACAAACTCTTCATTCTACAGTCCTTTTTTTGATTAATTTTTCAGTTAAATAAGTATTTGGTATTTTTTTTTCAAGAAAGTGAGCCCTTGGGGGCCCTATTTGAAAAAAATCCATTCTGATTTTGTTGCCTTCATGCACAATGATGTTTTGGCTAGATACTGAATCTTTGGTGGCGATTTCATATCTAGTTTTAGACATCATTCCTTTTTCTGTGGTGAGCACTGTAGGAGATACAGTGCCAGATGAGTGTGGCTGCTCTGTTGATAATCAACACTTGCCATTATTTGTTTTAAAATAGAAAAAAATATTATCTTTATATTAAGGTTTTCATTCTTTTTCCCCCAAAGCTAAAATTTTCTTTCTTTGTATTTTAACCTGCTTGTGTTTTGCTTTGCATTTTGTGAGAACTTCTTAAACTTTTCCTTTATAACTCTGATTTATATTTCTTTGTTTCCATTCTCTTCTTTACAGCTTCTGATCCTGATTTGTATTTGAACTGCATTCTTGTTGTTTTATGTCACATACACATGTCCTGTAGGTCCTTTCCATCTTTACCCATAGTAAGAGGGACCAAAACTTGGTACCACTTTCTTCTCTGAGCGAGAGGTACACTTCCTGAATGCTTAGCGCTGACCCAACTTCCATGGCTTTCCATATGGCATCCACACTGGATGCTTTTTCTGGTGTGCTACATCCGGAATTTGCCCCAGATGCACTGCAGACTTTCTTGTTGCTATAGTGGCCACAGGAGGCTGGGACTCCCTGGTGCTTTAAATTGCTGTTGACCTGGAGGGGTGAGATGGAGTTCAGCCCATTCTCCTGCCTGCAGAGAGTGGGCTTTCTGAAACACAAATTGCATCAAGTTGTTTCTTTGCTTACAATGCTTCAGTGGGTCCTCCTTGTTTTTGGATTGAGTTCCCAGGCACTGGATGTAACCCTTGCCTGCTGCATCTCTCCACTCCCCCGTGCACTCCCTCTAATTCAGCCACACTGAGTCTTTTTTCATTGCCTCAAATGAGCCATGCTCTCTTTTTCATTCAAACCTATACACATCACTTCCTTCTGCCTGAAATACTTTCACCCTGTCCCCCTTTCCCCACACATTCTCACACATATACTCTTACACACAACCGTGCTCTGCCTGTATGTCCTGCAGGCTTTCACAGAAAAGTCTCATTCTGTAGTCCTTCTCTGTGCTCCTAAAGCAACTGGTAACTGCTAAAGCACTATTGTTGTTTGTTTGACTATAAAACAACTATTTTCATGGAAGTCTACAGGGTAGAAATCATGTCTTTTAATTCACTATTATAACCCTCATGCATATTTCAGGGCCTGGCACATTTGAATGTGTGTCTTTGTTGAATGAATGAAGCATTAGATTTTCTGATTGTTGTTGACTCAACTGTACCTCTCCAAATTCACAGTTATTAATTAGTAAGGGTCTCTTCTCACACAGATACTTTAATACTTTTTCTGGTGTAGACTGGTTTGTACAGCTTCTATAAAAGTGAGCTAGTCACTTTGAAGATTATATTTGACAGTAAAGGTAAAGTGCTTATGACCATGTCTGGCACCTAGCAATAACTTAAATACATGTATTTTTACTGTTTGAGGTCAATAGCAGCATTGGGGAATAAAAGGACTTCCTTCCTTCCTTCTTTCTTTCTCTCTCTTTTCAATTTCTCTCTTTCTTTTCCTTTTTTTGGTGCAGGGGATTTGACCCATAAGTGCTTTACCACTGAGCTACATCTCCAGCCCTTTTCTATTTTTTATTTTGAGACAGAGCCTCACTAAGTTGCTCAGGCTAGCCTGACACTTGTGATCCTCCTGCCTCAGCTTCCTGAGGCACTGGTACTATAAGTGTATGTCACCATGCCTAGCTTTGAGTCTTTCTCCCCTAGTTTGATGCAGATGGCAGCCTTTGGAAGAGGAGGACAGTGGGAGCTTGTCCAGAGGGGGCTGTCTGGGATAGTGTCTTTAGGAAAAGGAGAGGTTTCACTTAAGGAAAATGTCCACCATAATGTGGAGTTGCCCTTGGATATAGTTGAAGGATTATTGGGCAAAGTCAAGGTGGTTTTGGGTATGGTACAAATGAGGTTTAGTTTAACAAAAAAGAAAGGGGACTGTGTTGAGAAGTTTGTGTGTTGTGGGTCATGTAGATAAGGGGTGAGGGAGACTTTGAGATGTGAATAGAATACAGACACACTTTATTGCTATGGGAGAAATGAGTTGTGAAAGATCATCATTATTTCAGAAGTGGGATGATTTTAGTAAGAGAAGACAGAAAGAGTTAAATGTTTCATTTAACAAATGTTTATCAAGCACTTTCCATAAGTAATATTAACTGTGGCACTGTGCTAAGTTCTGGGATTTGTGAGAGGTAGAGAGTTACCACCCATTTCTCCACAGAACTTATGGTCCTCAAGTAAACAGGACTATGACAGTAGTGAGAAACAAGACATAAATCATCCAATTATTTGTAAAATTTTGGACTGTAACAAATGCCTTGCAGAAAAAGTAGAGGTGTCAGGATAGCACATTAACAGGAAGAACTAATTTGTTTAGGCAGATATAGTCTGTTTGAGAAAGTGAACATTTCAGATATAGACAGCAAGTAAGAATTGGTTAGTGGAAAGGGCAGGATGAGTGTCCCAGGCACAGGGAATAATGTGCTGGTACTCGTATGTGATCATTGTGAAAAATTTCAGAAGGCTGGAGTGGTGGAGCTCATGGTGTTTCAAGGTGAGAACCTGAGAGTTTGGTAGGAAACACAGATTGGTTTTAGAATTCTGTCCTGAGTGCAGTGGAAATTACCAGGAGAACCAGGCCTTTGAGGAACTTAAAAAAACAATGATGATGTCTGGGTATTAGTGGAGGAGTCCCTTGAGAGTGTCTCATTTGTCTGAATGCTTACCTTCCCACCACTCTCCTCAGTCACCACCATACCCCAGGGAGGTGTACACATGTGTGTGTGTGTGCTTGCACATTTGTGTGCACACACATACTCCCATTAGGCAGGCCCTGTGGACTCCGATGGTCACACCAAATATTTGAACTAGCCTCAATCCAGTAGGCTGTGTACAACTGTGAAAAAAGAAAATCTCTGTATTTAGAGCAGAGATTCTTATAGGCTAGAGGTTATAAGAATGCTCTGTATGACATGGAAAGATATGAAACTCCAGAAGTCGGGAGCTTGGGTGACTGATGATTGGAAGTATATGTCAGTGACAGAATTATCTTGATTTAACCATAGAAGAAAAGGTTGCAGAGTCAGGGCAAAGACCAGCCAAGCTTGTTCTTTTAGGATTGTTGTTGCAATGAGAATTGACCCTGAACAGGACCATTGATGTGATAAAGCCTTTTTCCACAGACTGCACAGTTGAGAGATGACTGGGAGGGTGAGTGCTTCTTCAGAGAGTGCTCAGGCCCTGCAGTCATTTCTTTTATCCTCTTTTTTTTTGTTGTTGTTGTCCTCCTTCTTCCCTCTTCCCAGTCACTTGTAACTCCAAGTCAGATTGATGGTTTGTTTGTGGTACCTTGAGAGAACTATGATGACCTGTTACTACTCATAAATGGTGTCTGTTAAGTAGTTCACTGCTCACTTGGCTGGAGTGTGATGCTAATGAAGCTCAGTCAGAGTTTCCATTTCAGTAGAGACCTCTATGGTTAACTCTGCTATATTTACTTGCTCAGGCTGGGTCCATAATTTTATTTATCCCATGGTCTTAAAACCATAGGACAGAGCAGTAAGAAAAGAAGGTTAAAGTGACCCTACTCCTGTAAAACTGATACCCATGCTTAGTTTACTAGTGGTAGGTTGGCAGTAAGCTTCATTTGTAGTACCAATGAGCTGTCTTCCTCTTCCCCTGTGTTTGTCAATCCTGCCTTGTCCTTCAGTAGTCAGCCCAGATTCCCCTTCCTATTTTGAAAAACTAGCAATCTCACACTCCCAGTCTTTTTGAACACTTAATTATTTCTATATGCAGTTTGTACTTCTAATTGATTGAACTAGCGTGTACAAACTTGAGCAAGTCACTGTATTTCTCTGGTCCTATTTCCTCCTTGTTTCACCACTGACACCAAGTGTTTAGTACAGTACCTGGCGTGTATACTGAAGTAAATGGTAGACACAATCTCTGCCCTTATAGAGTCTAATGTGAGAAGAGACTTATGTAGAGAAAATAAATAAATAATCACAACTTGGGACGTATGCCAGGAGAGATTGACTGGAATAAATGGATGGTGGAGAGTAGTGAGGAGGATGCATTTGAAGAACCTCATAAGTTATAAGAGAGGTCTGAAGGAGGAGAATAACCAGCCATGTGAGTTAGAGGGCCTGAAGAGAACAGGATATGCAGAGGTACTGAGTTAGGAAATAACTTAATGTGTGAGGAACCAACAGAAAACTGTTATGGCTAGAGACAGTGTATCAAGGACAGATAGGAATGTGAGTAGATATATGAGACAAAAAATGATAAGCTGGAAAATTGTCAGTAACTATAAGTGGTTCTCATCGTTTCAGGTATCAGCCAAGAATTAGCAGTGTGATGCTTCATATCAAATTAGTCCAGACTCCTGGAGGGTAGCTTTTAAATACAAACCCTTTTCTTTCTCTTTTGCCCATAGAAACAGAGAGGGCCTACCCAGCCCTCTGCTGTGGCCCTGATGTTAAATGGCATTAGCCTGTAGTATCCACAGGTGGAAATTACTAAGAGGGATAATTATTGCCCTCAAAACTTGCCTAACCAAGCTTTGCGCAACATATTTTGGGGTTTACCACCATGGTTTGTTTTGACACAGATGATGATCTATGCTGAGACTTGTCTGTATTGAAGACTTAGTGGCTTGGTGGGGCATGGAGACAACGCAGTTCTTGTTTTTCACCAGATGTTTTTATATGCTAGATAGCTCATAACTTAGTGCGCCTGCCTCCTCTCTCTACTAACAGATAGTTGTCTGCCTTTTGTTCCTCCTGTGTATTACTGTCTGATTAAACTTCACACCCTGTGTTGATCATGTCTTTCCCCACTCTTCTTTGCCCATTTTGTCAAATTCAGAATTGTATTCAAATAAGTCTCAAACCATCTCCACCTTTACATTTAAAATTCAACCAGATTATACTCAGATCATTTTGCTGTCTTCTGGACCAAATCCTGCTTTCCTCAGGAACTTTCCTCCCCTCAACCCAGGCTAGTTTTCTTGGCATGGAATAGTGGAAGAAGCCAAATGACCTTAGAATATAGACCTGATTTGCCTAGGAGAGTGCCAAGAACTTTTCCAATGTTAATACCTTCTGACTGTTACTTTCTGCTAAAGGTGTTCTTGTGCCTTCTCATTGTGCTCTAGGACTCTTGGATCAGGGATCCAATGTGTAGGTCTTGACCAAAGCCAAGCTGGTGCTCAACTGTGCTACAGTGAAAGGCATCTGATTTAGAGTCGCACTGATCTGGGTTTGAGTGACAGCACTCCTCACCAGCTCTGTGAACTTGGGAGGTCATTTACCTTTCTGAGCCTTACTCTTCTTAATTTTAAGCTTCTGCACTGGTTTTCCTCTGTGCTAAAATGGTGGGGACATGATGGAAGCTTACCATCTTAGTAGACATTCCATTGGGGATTTTGGAGCAAGCAATTGCAATGGCCACCCTGGTTACTGTTTTCAACATTGTCCATTTTAGAGCTGGTTGATAGACTTGTAATAAGGAGTGGGGGCGGGGGGAAATCTGGGAGAAATGCTGCTCTGGAGAACTGTGCCTGAAACTTGGAGAAAAGAAATCCATCCTATAGAAAATTCCTTCTAAGTCAGAATGCTCCTGGATTTCTAGATTTCATGTTTTTAATGAATAGTACCTAACAGACAGACATGTAGTCCTAGGATTCAAAGGAGGCATCTAATTTTCAAAAACTGGTCTCATTAAAAAAATAATGAACTATACCCAAAAGTACAATTTGCATTTTGGACAGTAGTAGGGTACAGTCATAGGTGTTCCAGTAATCCTGTCCTGTGAGTCATAATTTTGGTCTTCACCTCCTTCACCTCCCGATCTTCACCTTCTCCATCCTCCCCACTTCCACATGGCTGTGCATCTGGGAAAAACGACATGCAGAGGGGATTTGATAGGTCAGATCCATACCTCAAGTCTTTATTAAGAATTTTAGAGTGAGGCAGCCCCAGCTCTAATTCCAGATTTCCTGCTCTCGTTGCCTCACACAGGCAAGTTATTTTACTCTCAGAACCATTTCCTCAGCTCCAAATGAAATGACTGTTATGGCACCCAAGAAGTACATATTTTGCAGTAGAGAATCCATGGCTATTTGTGTCCTGTCCCAGAAGTGCCAAATTTCCATTCTAAGGACATACTATTTTATCTAGTCTCTTTGTTTATTTACCAGTCTAACTTACGCCAATATTTTAGTGACTGGGTATTACAATGCATAAGCAATGAATATGAAGTAATTTTAAACACACAGTGTCTTATACTCAAATTTATCACAATGTTAATAAAGAAGAATAACAACATCTAATTTGCTCAAATTCCACAAGTCAGTATGATCCAGGGGCAGTGAAGATATTTGAATTACTGTAAGTACACAAGACAAGACTCAGCAGTTTTCCAGGTTGTAAGAACTCTTCACCTACTTCTTGGTCATGTGTTTATTTCTCAACCCCACCTGCATTGTAATAACACTGCTGTCATTACTTTGAAGTAGGGTTTCTGCTGGGACTGTAAGGGAGCAAAGTTTTCTGTAATAAATGAAATGACATCATCTTCCCTGGGGGAGATGATTGCCTTTGAGTTCACTCCTTCCTTTCCTCCCTCTGTCACTTACTCCCTTCATTCATTCCCTCACTTGCTCACTTACTCCCTCTCTCATTCACTTCCTCCTTTTCTCCCTGTCCTCACTTACTGTGTATTAATTAATAATTTGCATTAGAACTGGCAGAATCTCATCTCAAATTAGAAACACTTACCACAAAGACATCTCTCAGAAGGGCTCTGCCAGGAGCAGCTGGGCTTCAGGAACAACAGGAACCAATCACTTGAATGCCATCATGATTTGATTTTCGTCCCTGTGCACTTTCTCTGAAGACCAGCTCTCACCTCCATTTGGTTCTGTGACAAAGTGTTCCTAGTCCAGTAATTTGGGAAAGAGACACAGTGATGTAAATTGGATCATCTGCCGATGCCAGATCAGTCAGCTATGGCCAAGAAGCTGTGTGATTATGCAAAGACATAGTAATTCCTTCAGGAATTACATGGATGGAGTAAGGAGGGAAACACAAAAAAGAGGTGCTTAACACTGAGTTCCATAGACATCCACATTCCCATCCTGCCATGCTAGATAGCAGGCTTTACTGGGAATATTATTACAAAAACGATCTCCAGACCGAGCTTTCTTGCATCCAAGTGGTGGAAGATGGATGTGAAAACAAACAAGTGATAGACAATGTTGGTTTTATAATAGTGGAAGTACATGTAAGATGGGAGTGAAGAATACGTGCTCGGTTAGGCTAGATCTGATGCAACTGGCATGTGCCAACAGTGATGGCCACACAGCAGGACACGTTATAGGCCTTCTACAAATGCTTGAGCCAGTTGACTCATTAGGTGTTCTGGGGACCAGGGATAACCTTGGAATTTTCTGTGCACAAACATTATGTGCTTTTTCATTAAGAGATCTGTTCATCAGAATTCCTTTGTGAGTTAATTGTTTAGGTTTTCTTTGTTTTTGTTTTTGCAAAGGAAGAATGAAGGATACCTTTACATTTTTTGAGTTTCAGCAGCTTTTATGTTTTAGAAAATTCAAATGATCTAGATTTTAATTTCCTTGCATAGCTATCTAAACTGATTTTAAAAGACCCTCCAGCCAGACCAGTTCATTAATTTGCTCTGTGGTTCTGATGGCCTGGCACTGAATTCCATTTCTTAAACACATATTCCTTGGTTGTAAGAAATACAAGACATGCTTATTCCTTGCTAATGAGGGGCTTTGCCATCATTGCACTGTTGCTGTCAGGATGACCTGCAACACACCCATAGGAGCCTCGTGTTTGTCATCCTTCAGTGTGCTCTTTTTCAGACAGCAAACTGGTTCTTCTTTTATCTCCTATTGCACTGGGTGGGCTTTCTGCCTCAGGATGAGCACGTTTTGCTCCAGTCTCACCATTCTTGGTCCACCAGGGCTTCATTTTTCTTCATCTCTTCTATCCTTGCTTGCTTAATGTTTTTGAAAATTGTTGTTTATTTTTGAAACACTTGAAGTTTCACACATGATTGTGAGAATTAATAAGAGATACCTAGTACCCTTTACCAAGTGTGTTTCCCTGTAGTGACATCATCTTACAAAATTTTTGTTCAGTATCATAGCTGGGCTGTTAATATTGTTACAGTCCAGATATGCAACAGTTGCCCTAATGTTTGGACATGTAGTTTCCTTTTTGTTATTCGTTGACTCACTCATATCTTAGATACTTTTTTCTGTGCTCTTATCCATTGATCCAGGGATTTAGGTGAATCAAGGGTCCTATAGGTTTTTACCTCCTGTTTGATAAACTGTTCTCATGTTGTCAAGAGTTTCTAGCAATGATAGATTTTTTTTTGTTCATCTTGAAATAACTTTCCTGGAATAAATACCATTTGGATGCCTTAAGAGAGCCTTAAAATTCAGGAGACTACCTGGCCTGCTGTGAGCTCTACTGGCCTTAATTTCAGGCAATTCATATGATATGAAGGTGCAGTGTATTGAGGCTGGGATGGTACTAATCCCTTGACATGTGGGGCCCCTAATCAAAGGTTCTTTCCCTCCAAAAGGACAGTTCTGCACAGAGGATGTGGATGAGTGCCTGCTACAACCCAATGCCTGTCAGAATGGAGGCACCTGCACCAACCGCAATGGGGGCTATGGCTGTGTGTGTGTGAATGGCTGGAGTGGAGATGACTGCAGTGAGAACATCGACGACTGTGCCTTCGCCTCCTGCACTCCAGGCTCCACCTGCATTGACCGTGTGGCCTCATTTGCTTGCATGTGTCCAGAGGGAAAGGCAGGTAAGGCCAATGGAAGGACAGAGCTGGAGAGCAGGGGAGGGGGGCAGTGAACATTCAGGGCTTCTGCTGTATCTTTTGTCTGGCAGCTGTGCTCCATGAATTACCATCTGTAGGAACATACCACTCAGGACTGTTCTTCTGGAAGTGTAATCTGCTAACCAAAGGTCTGGGAAGTTAGTCTCCTCCTTAGGACCTCTACTTCTGATCTTCACTCTGTGCTTTGTGCTTTGGTTTGTTATCCTAGAAAATGAAAGCTAGGCTAGATGCAGTGGTGCACTCCTGACATCCCACCAGCTCTGGAGGCTGAGGCAGGAGGATTACAGCCTCAAACCAGCCTCAGCAACTTTGACCTAAACAACTTAATGAGACCCTGAGTCGAAATAAAAAATAAAAAGGGCTGGGAATATGACCCAGTCGTAAAGTACTCCTTGGTTCAATTCCTGTTACTAAGAAAAAAGAAATAAAAGAAAATGAAAGCCAGTAACGGTGGTCTCTGGGTCATCTGCAGAACTCCTCAAGCTCTTAGACTGAAAAGTACTTCAGAAATTCCTACTAGATGATGAATAAATGGATTCACAGACTTGATTTAAGAAGAAATAATCCATTTACTAAGGAGGCACTGGCAGGAGAGACATTGAAGTGCATTTCAATTCTTAATGTCTATGAAAATATTCCTCTAAGGGAGGGTTTCTTCAGAGTACAAAGTTAGCCCTGCTCTTTGTATTTAATAGCTTCTACTTCTAGAAGTATGATGGCAACATGGGGATGCGATGGAAAAAAGATGGGTTAGCCAAGATAACCTTTTATCCAGCAGTCTTGAAATGTGGTTATATTTCTTCTTCCTTTCCAAAAGCCACACCTTCAGCTTTGTAGAATAAGCCTTAGTAAATAATAGGCTTAGTTCCCATTTGAACTCTGCAGAACAGGAAGCCTAGAATGTCCTCAGAGACCTGAAGGCACCTGAGCCAAAAATGTCAATTCCATTAAACTGCCACTCTAGTAGAGGTGGATGACATCAGTTCCTGTTTTCTTTTGAGGCTGGAGAGATACATCTGGCCCCATGACCTCAGGTAGAGTGACATTGGAGAAGGAAGATGTCAGATAAAACAGGAGGCATGCAGCATTTGACTTTTATTGTAAAAATTTGTCTATCAGAAGTTCTATTTAACTCTGCATCTTCTATTTTATATGCTAAATCTGGCATTTCGGAGGAAATCTCCATTTTCCTGTGTCCCTCTTCTAATTTTCTGGCCTCTACATGCCTGTGCCCTGGAGGAGATGTCTAGTGAGAGGCTCAGGGTTGGGACATGGAATTAATCTGGAGCAGGTAGTTGCTTTGCTGATGCTGCAGTGTGTCCCTGGATAGGACCAGGCGAAGGGGACATTGACTCTAAATCTTCATGTTGGATTGTGAGGAGCCACTCATAAGGCTGCTCCTCCTTGGTGAAAGAGAAAGATCTTCTCCTAATGAGAGATGTTTTCTCTCTCCACACTTGCCCCCAACCCACTCTGGCAGGTCTCTTATGTCATCTGGATGATGCCTGCTTCCAGTGGGTGTCAGATTTCAGTGGGTGTCAGATCAGTAAGTGTTTCATCAGGAGCTCATGCTACTCCAGGAGTCTGTTACACAAATCTCAGATCTCTCCTATTCGGTATCCCTATTTGCAATTAACTTTCAGCCTAACTGTATATTCCATTCTTGGAATTAAATATATGGAAGGTCTGTGCTTGATTTTTCATATAAAGCCTTCCTCAGTGGCTGTTTGGACTATAGAATACAGAAGGCTGGGCACATTGGTGCACGCACATTGTAAATCCTAACAGCTTGGGAGGCTGAGGCAGGAGGATTGCCAGTTCAAAGCCAGCCTCAGCAAAAGTGAGTCACTAAGCAACTTAGTGACACCCTGTCTCTAAATAAAATACAAAACAGGGATGGGGATGTGGCCCAGTAATAGAGTATTCCTGAGTTCAGTTCCCAGTACCCACGCCCCCAAAAAAAGAATACAGAAAGGCACAAGAGCAAAGATTGCCGACTCCTTTTTTTTTTCTTTGTAAATTACGTAAAAAATGAGAACGTAGAAAACTTAGGAAATACATGTGCTAGTGTAATCGTCAGATGCTCTTCTGTAGTCTGCATTTGTGGAAACTCTGGCCAGTGCTTGGTCCCTGATAATTGGTGCTTGTTTTTGCAGCCAACAGTAATCCTTGTGAGCATGCAGGCAAGTGTGTGAACACAGATGGCAGTTTCCACTGCGAGTGTCTCAAGGGCTATGGGGGACCTCGCTGTGAGATGGACATCAACAAGTGTCATTCAGACCCCTGCCAGAATGATGCCACCTGCCTGGATAAGATTGGAGGCTTCACCTGCCTGTGCATGCCAGGTAAATGAATGCCTCCATGCTGGTGTGAGAGGAGACGCAGCACAGCACTTGTCTTAGGGAGCACTCAGGAACCAGGGGGATTCCATGTACTATGTCAGCATTTTATTCCCCAACTGACTGGGCACTTTAGGAGTCTGGGCTCCCAGGAAAACCCCTTTCTTATAGAGAGGAAGGCAATATGGGAGTTGGCAGAGTAATGTTGACCAAATTGAACTAGCTCATTATGTCAAAGCCAGATACTTTCAGAGACAATATACTATAAGACTCCTTTTAATAGCAAACTCTCTTGAACCCCAATATATTGCACAATTTGTCCCATTCCATTAATGGAACTGGATCTTACATGGTGCACATGCTCTGAGGAGCCCTGGAGCTCTTCTACAGAGATAGTTCTTGAATCCTCAGATGCCCAGCTCACACTAGCGAACTTACAGCTGAGGTGGCTGCTCTGGCTATGAAGAATGCCAGCTGCTCTAGCCATGAAAGGTGTCCTGACTTAGACCTACACCATGACTACAATAGCAATTCCCACTTGGCTGGCATTTAGGAACTCAGGTGTGTGGGACACTTTGTGTCTGGCACTGTCTGGAATGTGTGCATTGTGTGCATTGACACAGAAACACGGTACCGTCTGTTTGCATGTTAGATCTCAGCAGTGACTTTGGAGGTAACCCCTGTCCCCTCTTCATGATGACAAGGGTCTTTCACATCATCCATTAACCTAATTGCAGGGATTATTTCTTGACATGGCAGAGTCCCTTAGTCTTGGTAGAAATGTCCATGCTCATAGAAGTTGTAGCCACCTCTGCACACTGTGTTTTCTTGGCTAGAGTACACTTTTGTCTCTTTCTGAGCCATGTGTGGTCCATTTTGTGTAGACTTCAAAGGTGTGCATAGTGAACTAGAGATCAACGAATGTCAGAGCAACCCTTGTGTGAACAATGGGCAGTGTGTGGACAAAGTCAACCGCTTCCAGTGTCTCTGTCCTCCTGGTAAGTGCCCACCACCTGGCCCTGTTTCCTTCTGAAGCACAAATGACTGACCACAGGAAGGGAGGGGGCATGTGTGTGGGCTGTGCGTGAGGAAATCTTTAAAGTGAGGACTTGGTGAGAGGCGTGTGTGGAGGGATGGGGAGTTGTTTTAGCTAGCCTATCTTCCAAGTCATTTGTGGACAGAGGTCCAAGTCTATTCTGGAATGGTCCATGACTTCTCTCTGTGTTTATATCTCAGAGCTCTCATTCCCACAGAAGCCTGGGTTGTAGGCTGTTTGGGATCCCCTTTTCCCCCCATGGGTCATACTTTTGAAGCCCCTCTGTGAGATTTTACTGTTTTGAGATTTTTCACCCCACAAATTCAAACAGGAAACATGTTTCTGCAAGAGCCTCTGTCTGTTCTTTCCCTTCATGGTCTTGTTGAAGACAGGCCAGTTGTCTCCCAGCAACTTTGGCCCGTCCACTTGGTCTCCTGAGAGAGGAACCCTTTGCCTCTGAAGATGCAGGTGCTCATTTGAGGGCTCTATGTAGCATTTCATTTCCTCTTGCTCCCTCTAGAGCTGAAATCACTGTGAAGGAGCAGTGGTGGAGGCAGGAGGGCCTCTCACCCTGAGTTTCTCCCAGGTGTCCTGGTCACCTGCTAGGGAGAACCACTGTTCAGGGAGAACCAGCTGCTATGAAGGTCACTGTATTGACCCACCAACATGGGCTCTAGTGGCAACCTAACCCACCCTCACTTCTCATCAGGGGTGGCAACAGTCATCATGATGATATGGTCCCCTTCTATACCCCTGATGGTAGTTTATGTCTTGTCTTTCTGGGACACCGAGAGCAGTGAGCTTCCAGCAGGGTTGACTGACTCATTTGGGAAAGTAGGATTCCCCTGGAAAGCTGTTCCACTGGGACTTCTCTATAGTTGCCCTTTCTGTCTCTTAAGGCCAGTGACCTGAAAAGGCTTAGAAGTCTACAGGCTGAGTGTGTGCAGGTGTGGAAACTCAGACACGTTGCTCTTAGTTGTGTAGCCAACAGGCAAAAGCTCTGTCTGGGAAGTTAGGGTTTCCTTGCTGACTTCTGATATTAGAATCCAAAGCATCTGTTCACACATATTCTATTTTGTGAGCCTATGGCCCTTTTCTTACATTGGAGTATATTTTATTAAGTTGAATGCCCCTTTTACATGTTTGCTTCTTTGTAGATTAATAATGTCTAGAAAACCTAAACATTATGAGAAAATATGATATTCTTTATTATCTATTTGAGAAAAAAAGTTAGAAATATAATTCAAGACAGTTGTAAATATAATTCAAATTTATTTAGAAAATAAATTTGTAAAGAGTTGTAGGCATTGAGCAAATGATTTCTTTCTGATTGTAGAAAAGCAAACTTGAATCACAAAATCATATACAGTGCTACTATTTTCATATGAGACCTCCTTGGTGAGGCCAACTCCAATGAGCCACTGAACTTTTTTTAAATAACCTATTGTCTTTCATTTGGAGAAACTCTAGGATTTGTCCTCTTGTAGCACCTAAGCCTCACTGGAGAGAGGCTAAACATCACCTTTTGGGGGGAAGGTGGGCGTTACCCAGGGGCACTTAACCACTGAACCATATCTCCAGCCCTTTTTGTTTTTTTTTGAGAGGGTCTTGCTAAATTGCTTAGGGCCTTGCTAAGTTGCTGAGGCTGGTTTTGAACTTAATGATCCTCCTACTTCAACCTCCTGAGCCATTGGGAATACAGTTGTGCACACACCACACCTAGCTTGGATTCGCTTTTTAAAAGAAGGATAGGCCTCCTAGAGTCTGTTGGGAAGGGGAAGAACGTGGATATATCTAAGTCTTGAAAGGAGGAACACCCTTTTGCATGTAAATGCTCATAAATGTTACATTCACTTGTTTTGTTCAACAAGTATTTATTAAAAATCTCATATATATGCCTAATGCTTTGGAAGGGGTGAAGCAGAATAAAGTTTTCTGTCCTCCAAAGTCAGAATTGGGAACACCAAGTGCATGAAACCATAAATTGGTACCTATGTTTTCAGTTTGGGAAAAAAAGAAATCAGATATTAAAAAAAAAAAAAAAAATGTGGCTCAGCTCAAGAGCAGCGCCTCGCACATCCAGTAAGACAGGAGAGGCCGAGGTGAGGTTAAAGCCTTTGTGTGGTGAAATTAGTGATCAGTTTCAAAGGGGCATTAGTCCTGCAGATCTGATGTTGCTCTTTGAGCACAGCTCTCCAGGCTTGCTTTCTAAATCAAAACAAACAACCAGTTCCCAATGCTCAAAACCAGCAGTAGTATTCATTTAGATATGGAATGTGTAGTGTAAATGGATTAATTGCCCTTGAGTTCAGGTGTGCGGTATATGACTTTGAAGATTCCTTGGTACAATTCCTTCCCAAGGTTTCACTGGTGTGTTGTGTGAGGAGAACATCGACAACTGTGACCCTGATCCTTGCCACCATGGCCAGTGCCAGGATGGGATCGATTCCTACACTTGCATCTGCAATCCTGGGTACATGGGTGCCATCTGCAGTGACCAAACTGATGAGTGTTTGATAGCAGTCCTTGGTAATTGGTTCTACTTAGGGGGGGGTTTGTCAAGTTCCAGAGACAAAAAATAATTATGCCAATCCAATGATGTGTGTGTGTGTGTGTGTGTGTGTGTGTGTGTGTGTGTGTGTGTTTCATTAAATGGAGACATATCACTTCAAATTGCAAGATTATTTTTAAAATTGAAAAGTGCCTTGTCTTTGTGGCTTGATGAATTTTCTTTAAGTCCCTTTTACTCAGAATTGCCTGCCTTCTTTCTATCCCCCTGTCCTTCCTTCCTTCCATTCACCTTTTTTCTCTTTCATAGTCCAATTTCTTTAATTTTGATGGTTTTCTTTTGCTACTTATATCTTCTGGGCCTTCAGGCATTGGGGAGACTCTAAGGGAGAGGACCCACTTTGTTATACATCACAGAAATTGTGAAGAATGAGTAGACACTGGTGTTTGTCCCTAGAATCCAGTGCTGTTCCCTGACTCTGGTTGAAGTCTACCTAGTAGATGGGGGCCTGCTGCTCCTTCTGGGTGGGATTTGGAGTTGTTTTCTCTGAGAGTACATTTCACAGGTTTCACTGGCTTCTGTTTTACATATTATGGGAACAATTATGGACACAACTGTGATTAATCGAGTACTATGTCCCAGATCAAAGGAAAATGTATTAGTGGAAGATTAACCAGTATGTGCCTTTGATAGAAGAAAAACTGCCAATATCAGTAGAGATTTATTGAGAACTCATCCTGGACTTAAGGAAAATGGTCTGTGTGTGTGGCAGAGGTAGGTTAGCTGCCTTCATTTTATGGTGTTATTTCCAAATCCATTTCTTCAAACTTGTCAGAGGCCCTCGTCTTCATCCAGGGCCTCACGCATGCCAAGTTTGAAAACAAAGACCTTTTTGACTTGCCTGAACATAAGAAACATCCTATTCCTTCAGAGCTGAGAAGGCCTGCCCCTTCCCACTTTTAGATAAGTCCCTTAAAAGGCTGAACAGATCTTTGTGAAACCTTCTGAAAACACTTTGCTCCAGGGCTGGTCTCCAGACATAAGAATTGCTGTATGAAAAGAAATTTGAGAGATTTACCAGTACTTGCATGGCCTTTAGTATGGAGGTGGTGCTATGGGCCTTACTGTCATTCTTGTTATAACAGACATGCTGGGAACCTGGGTGAGAGTGGGTTGAGGAACATTTTGTTTCCTGTGGGATTACATCATTATGCCAGGAGGCATCAGGTGTGTTTTCTGGGGAGGGTGTGGTATAAGTAGCTGTCACTAAGGGGCAAGGGGTAAATATGAGTGTTCTGCAGCAGGTGGCATGGAGAGGGAGATGAGGAAGGTCTCAGGGCCATGCCAAATCCATTCCTGCAGCTGTTAGAAAAATTCAAGCAAAGAACTGCCAGCAAGATAAAGAAATGTTGGTCTGTAGTGTATAGAGAAAGAGTTGGCATGTGCCAGGGACCTGCTTGGAATGTCCATTAAATGAGGCATTATGAATAGACTCTTCTCCTAGAGTGAGAATCCCAATCCATTTATTGAATGTTCTGTGTTGGTGGTTTGGTGCTTGGTTGGGGTCTGGATGGAAGTGATATGTTACCACTTGCTAACTACAGTTGTAGTAGTCACCTGCTGGGTCCTTAAAGGGAGAGAGACTACTCAGAGTATCAGTGCCTTCTCTTATCTATGCTATTATGATGGTAAACAGTTTTGAGTAGTTAGTTTCTATGGATTTCAGAAAACAAAACAATACTTGAGCTAGCTTATTATAAGCAAGAATGGAATTATTGGGCTCTAGGGAAAATAGCACAAAGCAAGCATTTTGTGGATCAGTTGTCACATAGGTCACATTTCCATATAGAAGCTCATTGGCCCAGCTTGATGCTCAAGTTCCTGCTCAAGTAAACTATGGCCCCGGGGCTAGAGCTACATTGGATTGAAGGGCTTCATGGGGCTGCCTTCATGGATTGAGGGCAAAGGTGGGTTGTCATTTGAGGGCTAGACAAGGGTTACACATCTTCTATGTGTGTAACTTGTACATGGGAATATGAGAATCCTTTTCTCATTTATGGCTAGTGAGGCATGAGAACCTCTTTAACATAGAAAGACAGTGTGGCTTGCTGGAAAGAGCCCAGAGCTGTGGAACAAGAAGACAAGGCCTCATCTCTCCTGCCTCACCAGTGCTGGACCAGTCACCAGTGCCATTTGTAAAATGGTGTGACACAGTTGGGTTCACAGCTTTGGGCTGAGAGAATTAGCAAAAAAAATCACAAAAACTGCTTTGTATACAATGACCCAATAAATTTTTAACACCATAGTAATTACTAATGAAAATAATAAAATTTGTGAGTGAGTCAAAATTGTGACATTTTGTCCTAAAAATTGTTTATTTATTTTTTTATTGTATTTTTATTGATAAACTGTTTTTACTACCCACATATTATTCTGTGATAACTTAGAAAACATCATTAAATCCATGTTAAATAAATAGTGAGATATCATGAGTGTTAAATTACATTACTACTACAATACCACAGTACCACTAATGATTGATATAGCCTTACTCTTTCTTTATCCATATCTACAACCAAGCCTGTTTCAACACAACTAGACCCTCCTGTTCTTCTGTGGAACAGGTCAGAAGTAAAACAGTGCAACACTGAAGGAAATTCTATATCTGCTTAAAGATCATCCTGAGCGGGCTGGGGTTGTGGCTCAGTGGTAGAGCACTCGCCTAGGACATGTGAAGCCCTGGGTTTGATCCTCATCACTACATAAAAATAAATAAATAAAAAAATAAATGTCATTGTGTCCAAACACAACTTAAAAAAAAAAAAAAAAAAAAAAAAGATCATCCTGAGCTTTAGCTTTTATCACTGATCATCAGTGTTAAGCTTAAGATGATGGATCCAAGTTCCAAATTCTAATTTTGATTTCAAAGCTCAAATTTTATGTTCAGCATGAATTACTGTCAGTTGCTTCCCTCAAAATGACAGGTTTCTTTCATTTGCTAAACTCTCAAGTCTGATGAATTTTGGCTTATCTGTCAATTGTTCTTTCAGCTACATGGGGTTTCGTATAGAAAGCACCTATTTCAGCTCACAACTCAAGTAGCTGCACGACTGCTTCTCCTGACACTGTGTTCACACTTGCATGCACAGAAACTCTTCTGTGCTTCCCCTTCCATCAGACATAATAGGGGATATACATTTGAGGTTCAAATTTAATGTGATCATGATGTTTATAGTTTTAACCTCTTTGCCAAAGCCATTTTTAGGTGAACTGGCTCTTTTGTTTATTTAACTGTGGGCAGCATGGATGTGAAGATGCAGTAACTACTAGCACAATTTAGTTCTACTGCCTGATTCCTGCCACATGCCAACAGTTTTATCCACATTGCCTTTGCAAACATCAATGTGAATGTCAACACAGCAAAAAAGGCAAGTAATGGCTATGTATGAGTAATAAGATCCTTCTGACCTCAAGGTTCTCCTGAAAGAGTCTGTGGACTGTACTTTGAGAAGTGCTGTTGTGTTTTGTCCAGGGCTGCCTGGATTATATTTAGACTTCTTAATCCACAGCATCACAAGCAAAATCTGGGTTACGTCTGTGATAATGTGGAATGATTTCTCTTTGATTCTGTCTTTTTAGGGGTTAATTGTGAAATCAATTTTGATGACTGTGCTAGCAACCCTTGTGTCCATGTGCTTGTATGGATAGCATTAATCATTACAGTTGTGTCTGCTTGCCAGGATTCACAGGTAATGCTCCATGCGCTTCAGCCCCATCACTTTGGGAAAATGGGACATTTGAGGGAAAATCACTTTTCAAATATCTCCTGTTTTTTGGTCTCTCTGGAAGTCTGTACTTATCTGATCCAGTTTTCTGCTCATAAATCTTCCTTAAACTGAAACATGCTACATTTCATTTATTAGGGTTTTTCAGACCATGTGATTCTTGCTATCTGAGAAGAATTCCTGAACAGACCATAAGTTACCATCACTGTGCTTGAGTTAAGTTGCCTACAAAGCCACCTTTATTTTCCTACAGGCAGTAGTCAGTACCTTCTGTAAAGCCATGCCTGAGGTAAACTTGCAATAAAGCACTAACTTTTTATCTCATGTCCTTCCTCTTTTGGAACTGTTTAATGAAATTATAACCTGAGGGGACCACCTTAATTTGCCTGCATGAGCAAGATCTTTCTATCCAGGAGGAAGAAAGTAAATGGCTAAAATAGTTTAGCAAGTCATTCTTACTAAAGTACAAACAGCTAGAACACTAGCACATGCAAACCTGTGCACAGGGGCATATCCATGTACTCTCTCTCTCTTTCCTTGTTAATATTACCTTTCCTTTTACCTTTCTGTAAAAAGTTCCTCAGGCTGTTGAGGAAACCTGGGCCCTCACTGACACCTAAGCTGCTACAGGCACCATGTGAGGGATTCACAGTGTGTTCTATTCTTTCCCATCAGTGCCACAGGCAAGTAGGCACTAATGTAATAACTTTAATAATGACCATGTGGTCATTTGCACTCCAGGTGAGAGACTCCTTTACGAGCTTTTGACAGAAGGCAGTGAGAGCCAAATGAAGAATGTCTGCCATTGCCATGTGTTCTCTAGTTCACAAGCATTTTTCCAGCTTTGTATGACTGTGGTTGCTAGACAGCAGGAATATGTGTGGCTCCAGTGGTCTCAGCGATGCCTGTTCCCTGGAAGATCACTGAGAAGCCAAGTAAGGCGAAAGCTTTCAAGCCAAGACTGTGTACTAGTGTGGTGGCTGATGGACTTGTGCATCCTGCAAACTGTCACTCCAGTATTAGATGGCAGCCAACAGAAAGCATGGGAATCCCTGCTATTAGGATAATGGGTGCACTGTTATCAAATGGGTAATATGAAGAAAATATGAAGAAAATAGCTAGCACATATTTTGAGCTGTTGCACTAAATTAAGTGCCAAATCACAATTGTCACAGCTGTTTTTGTTCCTGTGGTATTGATGAGAAATCCAGAACTTAGAGAGGTGAAGTGATGTTAGTAGTGTACTAGGATTCTACTTCATACATCTGACCCCAGGGCCTAGGCCTATTCCCACTGCACTGCATGGCACATTAGGTGTCTGGTGTGCTTAATTTGTGGATTTATATAAGGCTTACTTATTTAGTTTTCTCAAATGTCAGTGCATCATATTCTTTCTCTTTTTAACATTCAGCAACCCAGTAAGGTCAGGGAAGGAGGGCATAGGGCTGAAAATATTCTAAAATAAACTTAAGGTGAAGCATAAAACTCCATAACCAAGAAATGGAATGTTTTGGTTTCCTGTTCTTGGAACTGTTTTCTGCGTCTTTTTTTTTTTTTTTTTTTTTTTTTTTTTAAATCAGTAGCTGAAAATATCTAAGATGACTGTGGTGTATACTCACAAGTGTTAAAGTGTTTTATTCTTTCTCCTGTTTTAATTTAATACATTCCCCCTATTATTTTAATAATGGCTTTGAAAGACTTAAGGGATGGTTTTGTTTTTGTTTTTTTCCTTTTGTAAGAGTAAGTTCTCTGTTTACTAAAACTTCTTAATACTTTTTGAATAAATGGGAGAAAGAAAGGAATCGTGATAATTCTATGAACTATTTTTCAGTTTTTTTTTTTTTTTTTTTTTTTTTTTTTTTTTGTGGTACCAGGGATTGAACTCAGGGGCACTCGTCCACTGGGTCACATCCCCAGCCCTTTTTTGTATTTTTAGTTAGAGACAGGGTCACACTGAGTTGCTAAGTGCCTCGCCATTGCTGAGGCTGGCTTTGAACTTGCGATCCTCCTGCCTCAGCCTCCCAAAGTGCTGGGATTACAGGCGTGCGCCACAGCGCCCGGCTTATTTTTCAGTTTTACAAAGCACCACCATATCCGTTATCTTGAATTCTCCAATAGTCCAGAAAAGGAAGTTCTGCATTCTCATTTAATAAGTAAGGCAGCTGAGAGACAGAGCTTGATATGCCCATGTCCTCAGCTAGTGAGTCGCAGAGAGGGCTGTGAATTCCCAGAAGGCAGGAACTTCCCTTTATTATCCTTCTAGCAATATCTAGCAGAGAAACACTCAGTAAATGTTGCTGGATGAGTGAGTTGAGTGAATTGGACTCAAAGCACTTCTGCCATTCAACCCAGACCCCAAAGCCTGGACTAAACACTAATTCATTGAGAATTCATCGAGTACCTACCAAAAAGGAAAGACAAGGTAACTTCTCATTTCAGTAATTGCTGAGCCCAGGGCTGGGGTTGTGGTTCAGTGGTAGAGCACTTGCCTAGCACATGTGAGGTGCTGGGTTTGATCCTTGGCACTACATAAAAATAAATAAATAAAATAAAGGTATTGTGTCCAACTACAACTGAGAAAATATATATTAAAAAAAATTGCTAAGGGCTGGGGTTGTGGCTCAGAGGTAGAACGCTCGCCTACCACGTGTAAGGCACTGGGTTCGATCCTCAGCACCACATAAAAATTTTTAAAAAATGACATTTAAAAAAAAATTTGCTGAGCCCCACAACAGACATGACTTGTACATGACAAGAAAGAAAAAATACATAACAACATCCTATAGCACTGTTCCAGTGTTAATTTTTGGTCTTCATTATCAAATGCCAATGCTCCCTGCACCTTCTTTACATGGCATTGACTACTCTTGAGTGTCTCATTACTTAAATTATTTTTATTGGTGCATTATAATTATATATGATAGTGGGGTGCATGGTTTTTACATATGCATACACACACAGAACAATTAGGTTAACTCTACCTCCCAGTAACTTATTTATTAAACCTTGACATTTGGTGTCCCAAAAGGCACCTCATAGCCTGTGCAGATGAAGAGTGTCACTCTGTCTATCAGTTCCAGGTCTTTTCCAGAGCATCTGGGGTTTGAGTAACAGCGCCCCCTTCTCTGCAGGGCAGAGATGTAACATCGACATCGATGAGCGTGCCTCCAAACCTTGTCGCAAGGGTGCAATGCGCATCAATGATGTGAATGGTTTCCGCTGCATGTGCCCCGAGGGGCCCCATCACCCCAGCTGCTACTCTCAGGTGAATGAGTGCCTGAGCAGTCCCTGCATCCACGGCAACTGTACTGGGGGCCTCAGTGGGTGAGTAGCTGCCACATGTTGGCAGGTTCTTGTTGACCTGTGTCAAGCCATTTGGCTTTTGGCATTGGTGATAGCCTGCAGAAGTCAGTAAGTTTGTCTGAGGAAGATGGCCCTATGAGATGTTCTCCTTTACACTCTTATTGTGCTTGCCATAAGATATGGTTTTCACATTGCCATTTTTTATCACACTTGCAACAGGTGAAAGAATGGAGAGTGTTTTAGGAAATAAAGTTTCTTTAAAAATGAATTAACTCAGTGTTTTAGACCCGTTTCAGAGTATGGCAGACTTCAAATCTACGCCTCCTTCCATCTACCCTTTTCCCACAGATCTCCTGTTAAACATGGCTCTCATTTCCTGATATCATTTCCTGATTTCACTCTAAGTGATACTGATATTCAAGTACAAGACTGTATATTTCAGATACCTTTATTTTATGCCCTTTCTTGCTCAACACCTTGGGTGCTTTCTGAGGCAGAGCAAAGCAAGACTCAGATGTAAGCATCTAGGGAGTTCAGTGTGTCTTAGAGTCTCTGCTACTGTCCCATTTCCGGGTGTCTGTTTTGCAACTAAACTTGAGATCTTAAGGTTTGCTTAACCTTACATTTATGTGTAATAAGATTAGTTTTGTAAATTATCCATTTTAGTGTTTCCTGCAGAGTGGCCCAGTATATATATGATCAGCCATTGTTTATGTATGAAATTCACTATAATTAATTAATTTCACTAGCTTCTTGGTGGCCAGGGAAGCACCACATAGATCTCTTTACTGAATATACCAGATGGGTCCAAGGACTCTATGTAGAATCATAAAGAATATAAATGAGGTAACCTTACTTAAGAGCTCCTTCCCCCTCATTTCTTCACCATCTCCTTGATTTTATTCTCTAACTCTACTTTACATTTTTGTTGTTGTTGTTGTTGTTGTTTTCTTTTAGATATAAGTGCCTTTGTGATGCAGGATGGATTGGCATCAATTGTGAAGTGGACAAAAATGAATGTCTTTCTAACCCATGCCAGAATGGAGGAACTTGTGACAATCTGGTGAATGGGTACAGGTGTCCTTGTAAGAAGGGCTTTAAAGGTGAAAACGAAAGTACATCTTTTATGTCTGTTGTTTGTCTTATTGCATACTACTTGGCTCACTTTTTTCCATTTCTGTTTTCTCATTCATTCATATGGCAAACATGGAGGAATTAGGATTTGTGAGGCATTTGGGGGAAAAAAATTACTTGTATAGGTACAACTTCTACCTTCAGCCTGACAGAAAAGCAAGGTGTTAAAACAGTTTATATTTAAGATGTTCAGTTAAGACTCACACAGCTTTGGACAAGTGTGTAATTGTAGGCTCATTGGTCCAGGATTGGTTCTATGACAATTCAAATAGCTCTATAGAAATAGAATATTTTGCTTTCTATAGTTAGGGTAGCAATGTCACAGACTCAGTTCTGTGTTTGGGACCTTCTCATAAACTCTTTTAGTTTCACATATCAATGTATTCTTAGTTTCTTATTGCCTTTTGGAAAAATTCATAGCAGTGAAATTGTGTAAGCCTATGTTTTTTGTTTTGTTTTGTTGAGTTCACACTTGTATTTGCACTATTAGTTCTCTCTTGGAAACTCATAAGAGTTAAATATATGGGTAAATCATATAAATATAAATATAATAAATTAAATAAAAATATAAATATATTTATGCTTATATACTCGCTCACTCACTGATTTCTTCACTCAAAAACCATGATTGGCTATTGTGATATATCAGTATGTTTTAGAGTCACTTTATTTGATTATAGATTAAGCATGACTAATCCAAAAGTCCAAAATGCTCCAAAATCTGAAACTTTCTGAGCACCAGCATGTTCATAGCTGGAGAATTTCACACCCAACCTCATATGATAGGTCAAAGACAAAATATAGGTTCACTAGAAATATTGTATGGAATTATCTTCAGGCTATGTGTATATACAAAAGATAAATGACTTTTTTTTATTTTGTTTAGACTTGGGTTCTATCTCATTATCTCTATGCAAGTATCCAAAACCCAAAAAATCTAAACTCTAAAACAATTTGGTGTCAAGCATTTTAGATGATACTCAAACTGTAACTGAAATTTTTCTGATACCAACTTTAGTCATTGATTTTGTGATATATTACATTATATTTGCAAATAAATTTGTAGATACAAAGGCATTGTTCTTTATCTCATTGAGACATGCTTATCAGTGAGCAAACAAAAAATCAAAATGTAAAATCCAATTTCTTATGCCCAGTTAGTATTAGAGTACAATTGAGCCCAGTTCTCAATACTCCCAGATCATCAAATTCTCCTTTACTGTGCTGTAGTTTTTCTATTTTTTGTGTGAAACCTTACCAAAGATGCAAAAGGTAGGCAATATTGCTTACTATCCTATATCTACTAATCTTTCATTACTTTTATCCATTATTTAGTGGGATTAAATGTCATTCTTTGAATCAGGAGAAAAACAGTTTTGTGACTTCAGTAAGCATCCCATTGATGGTAGAGACTATGCAAATGAGAGCGGGCATAAATCAGAGGCTATGCTTATGTATTCAAAAGCATTTTCCTTTTTCCTGACCAGAAACTGTACATAAAAAGGCCTATGTTTAGATCAGATAACAAACTTTTCACCCTTAGCATCTTGGTCCATTATTAAGAAACTACTTGTAATTGGAGGAGTAATAGGCTCTCAGGCCATTAGCATAGACTGTTTTTACTTTCATTTTTTTTTTGACTGATTGATCATTTACTGAATGACTGTAGGTCAGGGACTCATGACCAAAACAAATGAGCAGGTGTTCCAATGGCCTAAAACAATGAGTGCCATTTCTGAGGTGTTTAATTTTTACCACTGAGAGAACTGGTTGGTCATTGAGGTGAAGAGGAGGCTGACAGAAAGTTTCACTGTGTGTGTGGTTTTCCTCCTTGCTGCCTACAGGCCACAACTGCCAAGTGAATATTGATGAATGTGCCTCAAATCCTTGTCTGAACCAGGGGACCTGCTTTGATGATGTTAGTGGCTATACTTGCCACTGTGTGCTGCCCTACACAGGTGGGTGCTGCAGGTGCCTGCAATGGTGCACAGAGGGGATGTTTGGCCATGCCAGGTCAGTGAGCACTGTGAGCTTCAGTGAGAAGCAGGTCTGTGGGGCCCCCATGATGCTCTGAGGAATCACTGCCTGAGTGACCTTCCTGCCCTCACTGACTGCATCCTGAGTTCTAGAAAATTTGGGATGGGGAAATACATTGGTCTTCTTCATGCTTTAGTGTTTTAACTTTATATCTGACTGGAATCTGGTGTATAGCTGATGGGCTTAGTTCATCATTTGAATGGACCATGTGTTTTGATGAACTATGTCAGACACTGTTTTTTTTTTTTTTTTTGTTTGTTTTTGGCACTGGAGATTGAATTCCAGGGCATCACATATGCTAGGCAAGTGCTCTGCCACTGAGTTAGCACCCACAGTTCCCCAATACATTTTTACACTTTGGGTTATTTAATCTTGTCTTCAAAAACTCTACAATGTAGAATTCCCTGTGTGTCTCACGAAGGTAAGTAGGAGATAGAGGATTTGCCCATAAATCTCGGAATCTGAAGGTTTTCCTGTTAACTGCCATTCTAATCCTAACATTCAAACCTCAGTCTCACTCAGAAATATTGCCCCCTGAATGCCTCTTTCACACAGAGAAGACAAAAGTGTGATTTCAGTTGATCTCAGCTGTTCTGTTTTGGGAGGTATTTTTGGCACTTTGGACATTCTTCCTGTTTTCTCCTGTCTCCTCATTGCCATTGAATGGGTTACACTAGTATGGCCTTGCTCACCTTCTCATCATCTATTTTCTCCATCCACGAGGAACAGATACAACCATGGCTTTGCCTCTTTGAGCAGTGCACAGCATGCAGGCAGGAGCACACCAGACCTGTCATTCCCTGGGTGTTGGGCTGTTAGAGCAGCAGTTCGTGGTGACTGAGCTGTGCAGAGCAGTGCAGCAGGATGGCCACAAGCATGACTGAAAGACTTGACTCTTCTCTGTCATCTTTGCCCTTTAGAAGAAGTGGTAATGTGGGGAAACTGCATTTAACCCGCCTGGCTCATAAAATCAAAGTTATAAGAGATCCTGTCTCTAGACAAAGAATGTACAAATAATGTCATTCCAGAGGCATTGTTGATCTCATTTGTTGGTAGCAAAAAAACATCTCACATTGGTTGCGGTGGCACACACCTGTAATCCCAGCAGCTTGGGAGGCTGAGGCAGGAGGATCATGAGTTTAAACCAGGCTCAGCAACTTAGTGAGGCACTAAGCAACTTAGTGAGACCCTGTCTCTAAATAAAATACAAAAAGGGCTAGGATGTGGCTCAGTGGTTAAGTGCCCCTGGGTTCAATCCTCAGCATTCCCCCCAAACAAACAAACAAACAAATAAACAAAAAACATCTCAAGCCACAAAGCCTGAGAATGAACAGCTGTGGATACACACAGGTGTCACCGTGCTCAGCCACTTTGGGGACTTACCTGCTGTGTATCTTAGGTGTACAGCTCATCTGCAGATGATCTGTTTTCTCATCATGCTTTTCAGATGCACTGAGAATATTTGGCTATTTGCTGGGTATTGATTTTTCCTTAGCATCCTTGTTTAAAAATTTACAATGGAGAGGTGAGCCTGAATGAATTCGACTATGCACATTAGCCTTGTAGCTGTGCATGGTTAAAGGCTATTAGCTTTGTCAAGTTTGCCCAGCGTAAGGGAACCAAGCACCATTGCTTTCCCTTGTAAGCCACTGTTCTCCAACCTTTTAAAAAAGGGCTGGAAATATTTTGGTGAACATTTGGTGATTTTTTTTCCTCCTGAGTACAAAACTTTAGAATGAAATTTTTAACTCAAGAGTAATTATAAAAATATAACCTCATTCAGCTGGGGAAGTAGCTCAGTGGTAGAGTGCCTGCCTGGCATGTGTGAAGCCCTGGATCTGATCCCTGGAACTACAAAAAACAAGAAAAAAACCTCATCCCCTATTAATAATACCATTCCTATTTAATTATTTGTTGCTGTAAGTTTATATCTAACATATTAAGTAGGAAGTGGTGGGCAGATACCAGTGTCGTATTCATACATTATAAGGAATCAGCT
Source organism: Tamias sibiricus (assembly GCA_025594165.1). Taxonomy (NCBI): domain Eukaryota; kingdom Metazoa; phylum Chordata; class Mammalia; order Rodentia; family Sciuridae; genus Tamias; species Tamias sibiricus. The sequence goes on along the minus strand of CM046658.1, from coordinate 110,813,633 downwards.
TGCCTGGCAATCAGAGCTGCTCCACTGTCTTCTACCTTTGCCTTCTGGTTAACTCATTCCCTGGAACAGGTCAGCTGAGGTTGGAGGAGCAGGAGGCCATGCTTCAGTCTGTGAGGCTGAGCTTCAGTGTCGCTGAATCTTAACTATGGAAATGCAAAACCTGTCTCATCTGATCAATGCAGGTGTCCAGATCCATGGAACCACTTGTGATGATAACAGCAAAGGTGGTAGCAGCCCAACAGTAATTGAATGCTCTATGTACCAGGCTCTGTGCCAATAAGGACTTTGTGTGCATTTTTTTTTTTTTTCATTTAATCCTCAAAAATTCTCTTTTAGTTATATATTGTTCTCATTCTCTTTATATGAGTAAGAGAAGTAACCTGTCCAAGTTCACAAGTTAGCAATGTCCGACCAAGATTGAAAGGACTGAGTCTCTCAGATTCCAAAGGGTCCCCCTCCCCAACATGGTTGAACCCATAAGAACTCTACAACTGAGCTACATGCCCAGCCTTCTTATTTTTTATCTTGAGGCAGGTTCTTGCTAAGTTGCCCAGACTGGCCTTGAACTTGTGATCCTCTTGCCTTAACCTCCCAAGTTGCAGGGATTAAAGGGGGTGTGCCACCACACCTAGCCCACAGTCCCCCCCCCCCCCCCCCCCCCCCCCCCCCCCCCCCCCCCCCCCCCCCCCCCCCCCCCCCCCCCCCCCCCCCCCCCCCCCCCCCCCCCCCCCCCACCCCCCCCCCCCCCCCCCCCCCCCGTCTGTCTGTCTGTCTCTCTCTCTCTCTTTAATTATTTAGTTGTAGTTAGACACAATACCTTTGTTTTTATTTATATGTGGTGCTGAGGATCGAACCCAGGGCCTCGCACGTGTTAGGCGAGCACGCTATTGCTGAACCACAACCCCAGCCCCAATAGTCTCTTAATGACTACTTTAGACTTGAATTCTGAGGACATTCTGTGTGTGCTATTTGGGAAAACATTCGTTTTCTTGGCAAGTTCTCTGTCACAAACTGTCATTTGCTTTTCAGGCAAGAATTGTCAAACTGTGTTGGCTCCCTGTTCCCCAAACCCTTGTGAGAATGCTGCTGTTTGTAAAGAGGCACCGAATTTTGAGAGTTACACCTGCTTGTGTGCTCCTGGCTGGCAAGGTAATAACATGAGGATGGAGGTGCCAAGCATATGTGCTCTGAACTTCAAAGTGGTCAGGTCATCATCAGATGACATAAAAGACACTGATCTTCTGAGCCTGGCCCATCTTTGTCAAGAACTCAGTCTGTCCTGGAGCTGGTGACTGGAATGCAGAAAGCCTTTCCATTGTCCTTTGGGGCCCTCTAGTGGCTGTAGACTCCAAACTGAGACTCTCAAACCAAGATGTTCTTTCTACAGAGAATTTTAGCATGATGGCATTACCCTTGCAGGAATATAGATGCTTCCCTGGGTCTTCCCAAAGCCTGAGATCAACCAGAGTGTCCTTGGAGTAGCTTCATCCATCCCACCTAAGTTCAGGCCCCACAGATTTCTGTGGAAATCAGCTTCCAAAGACTAGTTGTTCATTGTTTTTTTTTTTTTCTAGGTCAGCTGTGTACAATTGACATTGATGAGCGTGTCTCCAAGCCCTGCATGAACCATGGTCTCTGTCATAACACCCAGGGCAGCTACATGTGTGAGTGTCCTCCAGGGTTCAGTGGTGTGGACTGTGAGGAGGACATTGATGACTGCCTTGCAAGTGAGTATGCCAGCCAGCTCCTAAGGCCCCAAGGGAGAGGAAATCTTGCAGGGAGCAGATCAGATGAGTTCAGCAGAGGCCACTGCCTCTTATGCTGTCGTCAGCCATACCAGTCATTTATTGAATATTTTTAACACTGTCATTTTAACATCTTCTTTAGAAGCTAGTGTCTTTAGGAATCAAAACAAAGGAATCTCTTTTAAGCACTTTTCTATGATGTTTTGAATATTGACAAAATGGGGACAATGCTATGGTAGTTTTTCTTATACATATTTCTGAATGACAATTAACATACAATAAACTGCAAATATTTAAAGTGTGTATTTTATCAAGTTTTTGGCATACAATAACAAAAGCCATTATTTATGATAATACACTGATTTGTCCCTCTAAATGTATTCCTTTGTAATTTAATCCTCTACTTTCTTTTCCCATACAACTAGAGATCTACTTTGTCACTATAGATTAATTGGCATATTTTACCATTTTATATACATGCAATCATATAAGCATAGTTTCTGTTTAGAGATTTTGACTTGTTTCAGTGAGTATAATATTTGAAACTTGTTCATGTTGTTCATAGTAATAGTTTATTCTGCTTTATTGATGAGTAGTATTGCAGTAAGTGGATATATAGATTGATATCCCTTATCCGAGATGCTTGAGAACAGAAGTATTTCAGAAGGGTGAGGGTATATAGCTTAGCAGAGGAGTGCATACCCAGAATGTATAAGGCTCTAGGTTTGATACCTAACACTGAAAAAGAAAAAAAAAAAAAAAAAAAAAGCAGTCATGTTTGAGATTTTAGATTTTTTTTGAATTTTTGAATATTTTCATATATATAATGAGACATCTTATGGATGGTACCCAAGTCAAAACGTGAAACTTATTTATATTTTCATATATACCTTATATGCATAGCCTGTAGGTAACTTTAAAAATTTTATTTATTTATTCTAATTTGTTATATATGACAACAGAATGCATTTCAATTCATAGTACGCATATAGAGCACAATTTTTCATGTCTCTGGTTGTACACAAAGTAGAGTCACACCATTTGTGTCTTTATACATCTACTTGGGGTAATGATGTCCATCTCATTCCACTGTCTTTCCTACCCCCCTGCCCCTCCCTTTCTCCCCTCCCTCCCCTTTGCCCTATCTAAAGTTCTTTCATTCCATTCCTCCCATACCCCCCCCTATCACCATTTGGATCGCATCCTCATATCAGAGAAAACATTGGCATTTAGTTTTTTAGGATTGGCTTACTTCACTTAGCATAACACTGAAGGTAATTTTATACGATATTTTTAGTGCATCTGTATTTTGACTGCTCTCTAAAACATGAAGTCATGTGTCAATGATGCCACTTGTGGCATCATGTTGGTTCTCAAAAAGTTTTGGATTTGGGAGCATTTCAAATTTTCAGATTTGGGATTCTTAGCATGTACTACAGTTCACTGGTTGATGCCATTCCCCCCCCCCCCCCACCCCCAAATTTGATATAATTACAAATAAAGCTGCTATGAGGCTGGGGTTGTGGCTCAGTAGAGTGCTTGCCTGGCATGTGTGAGGTACTGGGTTCTATCCTCAGCACACATAAAAATAAAGAAATAAAAACAAAGCTGCTATGAATGAGTCTCTATAGAGATATGTGATTTCATATATTTATTCATGGTTATATATGGTTTCTCTTTTAGTACATACCTAGGAGTATAATGCATGGTTAAGTGTTATGTTCAATTTTTAGAAATTTCCAATGTCTTTCCAACTTGATTTATACCATTTTAATCCAAAAAATGAGGCATGAAATGGAATTTTCTTTCTGGCAAAGTACTTTTTAGTTTTGTTTGTTTTTGGGGAGGGTGAGTACTGGAGATTGAACCTAGTGCACTGTGTTACTGAGCTACATCCCCAACCCTTTTCATTTTTATTTTTACTTTTTGTTTTGAAACAGGGTCTAGCTAAGTTGCTTAGGGCCTCCCTAAATTGCTGAGGCTGACCTGGAACTGCAGTTCCCCTATCCCAGCCTCCTAAATTGCTAGGATGATAGGCATGTGCCATCACACCCAGCTCTGGCAAAGTTTTTAACTACAAATTTTTTTTTTAGCACATGTAGTGATATATAGGCTGTTTTAAGCTTTTGAATAAGCTTTCATAAAAAAGCACATGCTGTTTTTATCCATCAAAGAATTTTGGCCAGTGTTCTAATTTATCTAACCCCACAGTGAATAGCTCCTTAAAAAAAAATATTTGGCATGGTATTGCATTCAGAGTCATTCATCCAGTATAGAATGTCATGATTTTATTCTCTCTTATTATTACTCCATTGAATGTCATAGTGTTCATAAGATCTGTGAACAGCAAATTCACAATAGCGTGGAGATTGAAAGAATTTCTAAATAAAACTGTAACATAGGTTATTCATAGTATAGAAATGTAGACATGTAGCAAAAAAATAATTTACAACCTTTAAAGCACTTTGTGACATGTAGACAAATAGTGGGAAAAAAATATTCAAGGGTCAATTGATAAGAGAAATTAAAGAATGGAATCAAACTATTTGGATGCCTTTCTCACATTAACTATCAAAAAATATCCAGTACTTAAATTTTCATTTCTTACATGAAGTTGGCATCAGCAACATTTTACAAGGAGTTTGAAACAATTCAGTAATTTTATGGTGAGTTTCTTGTAGGAGTCTATGAAAATTATAGTATTGTGTACTGTGGTTAAGAAAGGTTAAAAATTTTATTATAATTGCTGTAATTGTAATTAGACTCAGTCATTATTTAAAACGAAGTATGAGGTGTTTTTAAATGTCTCTCTCACAAAATAGGGGCCATACTCAGTGTTGAGTTTTCATTTTCAATTTATGACTTGTCTTTGCAATTATATTTCAAGATCCTTAAGAGCAGTAACTCTGTCTTGATTTCCTTATTCTGATTTGTATGCTATCTATATTGTGTAGGACCATGGCAACATTGTAGCTCAAATTTTGTTGATTAATTTCTTTCTTTATTCTTTGCTGTTTTTAGATACACATGACAGTAGGGTGTATTCTGACATATTATACATACATGGAATGTAAGCGATTTAAAGTAGGATCCCATTATTCTGATTGTACATGATGTGGAGTTACACTGGTCATGTATTCATATATGAGCATAGGAAATTTATGCTCAGTTCATTCTACTGTCTTTCCTATTCCCATCCATCCTTCTCTTCCTTTCATTCCCCTTTATATAATCCAATGAACTTCTATTCTTCCCCTCCCTATTCTCCCTTATTATGGGTTAATATCTCCATATCAGAGAGAACATTTGGCCTTTGGTTTTTTGGGTGATTGGCTTATTTCACTTAGCATAATAATTTTAAGTTCCATCCATTTACCTGCAAATACCATAATTTCATTCTTCTTTATGGCTGAGAAATATTCCATTGTACATATATCCCACATTTTCTTTATCCATTTGTCTGTTGAAGAGCACCTAGGTTGGTTCTAGAGCTTGGCTAGTGTGAATTGTGCTGCTATAAATATTGATGTGGCTATGTCACTCTAATATGCTGATTTTAAGTCTTGGGTATAAGCCAAAGAGTGGGATAGCTGGGTCAAATGGTGGTTCCATTCCAATATTTCTGAGAATATCCATACTGCTTTCTATAGTGGTTGCACCAGTTTGCAGTCCCACTAGCAATGTATGAGTGTACCTTCCCCCCCCACATTCTCACCAACATTTATTGTTACTAATATTCTTCATAATTGCCATTCTGACTAGAGTGAGATGGAATCTCAATGTAGTTTTAATTTGCATTCCTCTCTTTATAATTGAACTAGAGTTCGTTACTGAACCCTTTTTTGTATTTTATTAGAGACAGTGTCTCATGAATTTAAGTGCCTCGCCCATTCTGAGGCTGGCTTTGAACTCACGATCCTTCAGCCTCTTCTTCTGTGAGATGTGCCTTTTTTAATTATTTTTTGACCATTTTCTTCTTTTCTGAAGTACCTTTCAGCCTTTGCCCATTTATTGAGTTGGGTTATTTGATTTTTGGTATTAAGATTTTTGAGTTCTTGGGCTGGGGTTGTGGCTCAGTGGTAGAGTGCTTGCCTAGCATGTGTGAATCAGTGGGTTCGATCCTCAGCACCACATATTAATAAGTAAAGGTCTATCAACAACTAATAAATATTTTTAAAAAGATTTTTGAGTTTTTTTTATATCCTGGAGATTAATGCTCTGAGGTTCAGGTGGTAAAGATTTTTCCCCATTCTGTAGGCTCTCTGTTCAAGTTCTTGATTGCTTCCTTGCTGTGAAGAAGCTTTTAGTTTGATACCATCCCGTTTATTGATTCTTGATTTTACTTCTTGTGCTTTAGGAGTCCTATTGAGGAGTTTGCTCCTAAGCTGACATGATGGAGAGTTGGGACTTGGAACTCAATCTAATAGAAGAGGTGAAAGACCTCTACAATGAAAACTACAGAACACTAAAGAAAGAAATTGAAGGAGACCTTAAGAAATGGAAAAATTGCCCATGTTCTTGGATAGGCAGAATTAATATTGCCAAAATGGCCATACTACCAGAAGTGCTATACAGATTTAAGGCAATTCCCATAAAAATTCCAGTGACCTTCTTCATATAACTCTCCATCATGTGGCTCAGGAACAGACTTCTTAACTAATTTCTGTGAGCATAAAGTATTCTAAGATCAAGCTATGTGATTTAAAAAAAATTTTTTTTTTAAAACATGAAATTTGTTTGAAAAACAAGAGGCCAAGAATAGCCAAAA
>CM046658.1:110785825-110807020 GCA_025594165.1 Tamias sibiricus | reverse complement strand
TCCTGGATTTACTGGGGATAAGTGCCAGACAGACATGAATGAGTGTCTGAGTGAACCCTGTAAGAATGGAGGGACCTGCTCTGACTATGTCAACAGTTATACCTGCAAGTGCCAGGCAGGATTCGATGGAGTCCACTGTGAGAAAAACATTGATGAATGCACTGAGAGGTGAGTAACCATGCATTGGGCATCAGCATCTTATGTAGAAAGGAAGGAATGCAGGGGAACTTAAGAGTGTAGTGCTAGGGTTGTGGGGCAGGGATGGGACCTCCCCTTGGCTCTTACTCAAGTCATCTCTCATTGCCTATTCCCGATTCCTTATAGGAGGTTGAAGGTAGAAAAACTTAGTGGAATAGATAAGCCAGCATTTATTTCTTACTTAGGGAATAATAGCAGAAACTATAATTCTACTCTCTTTTTGTTCTCTTGTTCATTTCAGCGGCAGTTGATCTAAAAATTCCTATTCCTTGGCAGATTTGTTACCACTGTTTAAGAACTTTCTGGGAAGTCTGTCTCATTTATTTTTATTATATTATCAATATGTTTGTGCTGTTTCTCTTTGATAAAGAAGTCTAGACTGAAAATCTATTTATCTGGCATTTTTCATATAAAGTAAATTTAAGCCAGGCATGGTTCTGCACACCTGTAATCCCAGTGACTCGGAGGCTGAGGCAGGAAGATCACGAGTTTAAAGCCAGCCTCAGCAAGAGCGAGGTGCTGAGCAACTCAGTTAGACCTGTCTCTAAATAAAATATAAAATAGGGCTAGGGATGTGGCTCAGTGGTTGAGTGCCCCTGAATACACCCCTCCCAAAAAATGTAAAGTAAATTGCAATATAAAGTAAATTGACTTAGTTAATTTAAAAAATAATAATAATATGTGGAGAGTTTCAGAATTGTGCAAAACCTAGAAAACTTCACATTCTCTAGGAATCTAAAATAAGCTCAGCCTTTTATTTATTGATTTATTTATTGGTACCCGGAATTGAACTCAGAGGCACTTGAACACTGGGCCACATCCCCCAGCCCTCTTTTGAATTTTATTAGAGACAGGGTCTCACTGAGTTGCTAAGTGCCTCACCATTGCTGAGGCTGGCTTTGAACTCTTGATCCTCCTACCTCAGCCTCCCAAGTGCTGGGATTACAGATGTGCGCCACCACGTCGGGCTTATGTTCAATGATTTTAAGCAGAAGAGGGACATGATCTGATGGTGCTATAAGATTATATGTCCTTCAGTGTACAGAATGAATTGAAAGGAGGCCTGAGTGGATTTACCAAGACCAGTTGGGAGACCCTTTACAACAGTGTGATTGGGAGATGGAGGGGAACTGGACAGAGGACAAGGGGTTGAGATGAAGTGAAGGTGTCAAATAGTCACAGGGTGTTCAGCCATTCTGATATGCCCGGTATTGTTCTGCTTTCAACACTGCAGTCCCAAGCAAACTCAGTTCATCACCTAGGTAAGGAACAGAGCATTAGAAATGATTGGGTGTTGAATTCGATATGGGGATGGGAGGGAGAAGATGAAGGTGTGAAAGAATGGCTTGTAGTCTTCTGGCAATGTCTTTGGGCACAGTGGTACAATCCTCTGACATCCAAATTCCTCAAAAAAAAAAAAAAAATCTAGGTGGAGCTGGGTTTTGTACCATGTGCCTGTAGTCCCAGTGACTCTGGAGGCTGAGGCTAGAGGTTCACAAGTTCAAGGGTTAGCTTGGAAAAATTAGAGAGACCTTCAGCAACTTAGCGAGGCCCTGTCTCAAAAATAGAGATTGGGATGTTGCTCAGGGGTAAAGTACTCCTGGTTCAATCTCCAGTACCAAAAAAAAAAAAAAAAAAAAAAAAAAATGTTGGGTGGGGGTAAGGGAGGGTTTGTGTTTTTGTGTTTGGATATTTAGTCTGACGTGTTACAGAAGCATTCATGTGGAGACAATAGCAGTCTGGAATGCCAATGAACAGTGCGACTAGAGCTGTAATATGGGCTATTGTTGTTGTATAGATGCTCATTAAATAAAACTGAATTTGAATTTGGCCATGGTGAAGGGGGATGTGCTGGAAAATGAGAGTGAAGAGTTATGGGTAGTTGTTCTTTATTATCTTCTTATATTAATAAAATGATGTTCTAGCCTGTCCAGCTAAGTATTTGATATGAATTTCATTGATGATTCTGTAACTCACTGTTTAGGCCTTTTGTGGAGAACACTTACTCTTGGCGCAATGTGGGAAAATGTGGGAACCCCAGGTAAGTTGGGGTTCCAGAGTGGCTACTAACCCTGATGAAACAGGAAATGAAAGATTTGGGTATTTACAATGTGTCTTTCATAGGATATATATATATATATTTTTAATCTGGTGGATGGATCAGGTACAAGGATATTTAGATCCAAAAAACACTTGTTGATCCACCGTAAGAATCACCTCACATTCTTCCACAAAAGCCCATCCAAGAGCATTGGGAAAATTTCTTTTGACATATAAATGTGACCAATCTGATGGAATCCAAGCATTTAGGATATTTCTTTCATAAGCTGTAAATTGATTAGAACTTGGTTCATGTTGGCTGCTTCTATATTATTGTGCCTTATCCATTTATATTCCAAGAGCTTTTAGTTGTACCTCATATTGATTTCCTTGTAGTAATTGTCCATAATCCCATATAGAAGTAAGCATCATTTATGACTTGAGAAAGATTGGACTTCACTTGCAAGTATCTATCATGATCAAAGACCATGACCAATTCCAAATACTTTTGGTGTTTATAGGATACAGAATAGTCACTTATCCTAGCCATATCCTCCTGCTGGACCTTTGCCTTTCTGTTTCATCATCAGTCAAACTACAGGTGTGATTGCTAACCTCCTTCATCAAGAGATACATGACATGTTCGGAAGTGGACAAGTCCTTGAGGGGACTCAATTTTTGGCATCGATGCTCAGTATGCCTCGGAGACCCCCCATGCATGTACTTAGAGTGGCGTCAGAGTCCTGAAACCCTTCCACCAGGCCCATATGGTTGCAGTCCTTGGGTATGTAAGGGTGATCTTCCAGCAGTTGTCCCTGTTCTGTGAAGAAGAAACGGGCAGATGTTGCAGAAACTGAAGTTTCTTCGGCCACAGGTGGATGATGTGCTTCTTACCTTCTAACTTCAGGAGGCAGGTCACGGAACTGGGGACACCCTGCTCCTCTCGCCAGAAGCTCAGCTTCTTGTTGATGATGATTTTGTAGGAGTCAAATTCTAGTTGGTGAAAAAGTAAGTCTTTTCCCAGAGAGTCAAGGAGGAGCAGGGCCAGAACTAGCACAGAAAGTGGGAGGCCTTGGCTGAGGAAGGTCTGTTCCCTCCTCAGTTGCCCTTGCAACTCCAGCCCAGTGAGTCAGACTTCCATGGACCTCTGCTAGAGGCGCTGGAGGGAAGCAGAGAGCAATTTGAGGAGTGGAGAAATAGGGGGAGCTCAAGAGAGCTCACGGAAGCCTCCCTGTGTGCTTCCCTTTAGTGTGTGTCTCTGCACCCTGGGACATGGGTAGGAATGGGATGTTTCTTGGGCCACTCTGTTCTGCTGACTGTGGCTGTTCCCCTGAGGTCCCGCAGCAGAAGGAAGGAACACCAGAACCCTCAAGAGTTAAAACAGATTCTTGAGAATCAGAGTGAGGATCCCAGGCTCTGCTTCCCAGCCCCTGGCCCCGAAGCAGCTCTGGCTGCAGAGAGGCTCCAGAGGCTTCAGTTGTGCGCCCAGGCAGGAGGCAGTTCCTGTGCACATTTGCCTGGTGTTTTTTTCTGCTGTGCGTCCTCAGGATGCTAGGCGTCAGGGAGATGTGATTTCTTTGTGTCCCTGTGCTGTGGTGGGAGAACCTAGGATAAGGACTTAGAAGAGGGAAGTCCAGGAATTTTCGAAGGCAAATAGCTGGTTATGTTGTAGTATGAATGAGGGGTGCAGGATGGCTGTGAAGGTAAGAAGTCCCCAGCACACAGGACAGAGGGACACGGCTTCCACAGAAAGGACAAATCACATAGTCATAAGGTGACTTGGATGGTTCTGATAGAAGGGCAACCTTTTTAGTTTTTTGTAGGAAATTGGATCTGACTGCAGTACAGGGAATGTTATGAAGCTCCAGAAATTAAGAAATATATATATTAAAAATAGTCACATACTCTTCATATCATTCTGACACTTGCTTCCCCCCATGAACATTTATTGCATATAATAAGGTTCTTAAAAATCTTTTGGTTATTTTTATAAATTTAGATAATATTCTTTTTAGATGCATAAAATTCTATAGTAGGCAAGTAATTATGTATTTAATTATTTCCATTATGATGGATGATACTTGCGTTTTGAATTATTCCATTTGTGTTGTTTAAAAAGGCATAGTAAATGTTAGTAAATATAGCTGTATGTATATTTACAAAGATGTATATGTATGAATTTATATAAACACACACACACACACACACACACACACACACACACACACATTGCTTTGCTCCCTAAAAGTATTTCTGTGCTGATAGGTTTCTAGAAGTAAAACTGTTAGATAAAAAAGAATTTTAGTTCATATTGAATTCATCATTTTAAAATTCTTGCATTCCTTCACATTAGTCCTACCAAGCAAAACTATCTAATAGAATGGTTTTGAAGTGATGGAAATGGTAATATAGTTTAATACTGTAGCTAGTAGTCACCACAGGCTAATGAACAGTTGAAACATGCCTAGTGCTACAATTTGGATTCAGAGTGTCCCCCAAAGGCCCAGGCATTTAAGGCTTGTACCCAGGGTGATGATATTGGGAGGTGGTGGATCCCTCAGGAGGGGGAATCTATTGGAAGGAAGTTAGGTCATGGGGGGCACGTTCTGAAGGAATATTAGGACCCCACCCCCTTTCTCTCTCTTTGTTTCCCAACCACATGATGTGAATAGGCCTCTTCTGAGGCATGCTCCTACCATGGTGTGTTATACTGCCATAGGTCCAAAGCAACGGGGTCAAATGACTATGGACTGAAATCATGAGCCAAAATAAACATCTCCTCCTTGTAAGTTTGTTTTTCTAAGTTATTTTGTCATAGCAGAAGAAATCTGACTAATGCACTGAGCAACTACTTTTTAAACTTTCCAAAATTTTACATTTAAATAAGCTCATTGATAGAAGGTCCATGGTCCTTCAATCTTAATTTAAATTTATTAGGAAAGAAGATAACTTATCATTTTAAATTGCATTCTCTGGTTATTAGTAACATTGAGCATATTTGATAATTGAAAACCAATTTTTTATTCTTATATTTGCCTGTTTATATCCTTTGTTTATTCATTTTTAAAATTTATTATTATTATTATATCATCATCATTATTTTGGTACTGGGAATTGAACCCAGAGATGCTTTACCACTGAGCTACATCCAAGCCCTTTTTTATTTTTTTGAGACAGGGTTTCACTGTTTCTGAGGGCCTTGCTACATTGCTGAGGCTGGCCTTGAACTTGCAATCCTCCTGCCTCAGCCTCCTGAGTCACAGTCATTACAGGTGTGTACCACCATACCTTGCTGTTTGCTTTCTTATTGCATGATTTGTTCAGCATTCATAGATTTGTTGAAACTACTTATATATGACAAATCAATTCTGTCAGCACATTGTTTGTTATAAACATTTATAGTAAATTTCACCATACAGAACCTTTTAAGTCATTCTGGTTTCTGAGTTTCATATATTTTTTCTAGCCTCTCTCAAATTAAGATATTGTAAAAAATGTCTGCCTAATGTGTTCTTTAAAAATATCTTCTAATCTGTCTATGATTTTTGCTTGGAATACCATTCTGTTTTCTATCTGAGGTATGTTTCTGCATTATTATGGATCATTACATTGAATAATCCTATAACTGACAGAGATGACATCAATGGCTGATAGATCAATAATAAAAAGACAGATAATCTAAAAGAAAAAATAGCAAAAGATTTCCACTGACACATCACAAAAGAGAAAACTCAAATGCTCAATAAACAAATGGTGAGAATGAAAAACAGTACAGCCATTTTGGAAGACAGCTTGGTGTTTTTTCACAACACTAAGCATGTTTTTAGCATATGCTATGGCAATTGCACACCTTGCTTTTACTGAAATGAGCTAAAAAAACCTGCTCATGGATATTTATAGCAGATTTGTTTGTAATTGCCAAAATTTGGAGACAGTCAAGATGCCATTCAATAGGAAAGGATAAATGTGTGGGTGGTATAATCTAACAGTGAATGTTGTTCAGTAATAAGAAGATATTAATTAGAAAGCCATAAAAAGTCATGGAGAAACCTTAAATGCATGCTGCTAAGTGAAAGAAAACAATCTGGAATGCTATGTTCTGTATGATTCCAGTGACATAACATTGAAAAAATAAAACTAAAATAAAGACAGTAAAAAGGTCAGTGGCTGCCTGAGGTTTGAGAGCATGGAGGAAGGGATGAATAGATGAAACCCAAGAGTGAATTAAGGCAGTAAAACCATTCATTATGATACTGCAGTGCTGGAATATATATATTTTTTGTTTTAAATACTTATTTATTTACTTTAGTTGTACACAATGCATTTATTCTTACGTGGTGCTGAGGATTGAACCTGGGCTGCACACTTGCTAGGCCAGCGCTCTACCGCTGAGCCACAACACCAGCCCCTGGAATATGTTCTTATATACACTTTTCATACCTACAGAATTGCATGACACACTCTAGTGTAAACCATGGACTATAGCTAATAATAACATATCAATATTGGTTTAAGAATTATTAAAAATAAGTAAAAACCTTAAGAAGATCAATATAATTTGATTATTAAGACAAATATCCTACTGTCTCTCTGAACCAGGGTTTCTGGTTTAATTCCCAGGCCCTTGATCCACTTTGAGTTTTGTACATAGTGAGAGGGGTTTAATTTAATTTTGTTGCATATGGATTTTCAGTTTATCTTTTCTCCAATGTATGTTTTTGGCACCTTTATCTAATATAAGATAACTGTAGTTGTGTGGGTTAGTCTCTGTGTCCTCTATTCTATACTATTGGTCTACCAGTCTATTTTGGTGCCAATACCATGCAGTTTTTGTTACTATTGCTCTTTAGTTTAAGGTCTGGTATAGTGATGCCACCTGCTTCACTCTTCTTGCTAAGTTTTGCTTTAGCTATTCTGGGTCTCTTATTTTTCCAGATGAATTTCATGACTGCTTTTTCTATTTCTATGAAGAATGCCATTGGGATTTTTATTGGAATTTCATTGAATCTGTATAATGCTTTTGGTAGTATAGTCCTTTTGACAATATTCTGACTATCCAAGAACAAGGGAGATATTTCCATCTTCTAAGGTCTTCTTTAATTTCTTTCCTTAGGGTTCTGTAGTTTGCATTATAGAGGTCTTTCACCTCTTTTATTTGGTTGATTTCCAGTTTTTTTTTTTTTTTTTAGGCTATTGTAAATGGAGTAGTTTTCCTCATTTCCCTCTCAGAGGATTTGTCACTGATATACATAATGCCTTTGATTTATGGGTGTTGATTTTGTATCCTGATACTTTGCTGAATTCATTTACTAGTTCTAGAAATTTTTGGGGGGTCTTCTAGGTATAGAATCATATCATCAGCAAATAGTGCTAATTTGAGTTCTTCTTTTCCTATCTGTATCCCTTTAATTTCTTTCATCTGTCTAATTCTCTGGCCATTGTTTCAAGTACTATGTTAAATAAAAGTGGTGAAAGAGGGCATCCCTATCTTGTTCCAGTTTTTAGAGGGAATGCTTTCAATTTTTATCCATTTAAAATGATGTTAGCCTGGGGCTTAGCATAGGTAGCTTTTACATTGTTGAGATATGTTCCTGTTATCCCTAGTTTTTCTAGTGTTTTGAATATGAAGCAGTGCTGTATTTTGTCTAATGCTTTTTTCTGCATCTATTGAGATGATCATATGATTCTTATCTTTAAGTCTACTGATATGATGAGTTACATTTATTGATTTCTGTATGTTGAACCAACCTTGCATCCTGGTATAAATCCCACTTGATCGTGGTGCACTATCTTTTTTTTTTTTTTTTTTTTTTGGTGGTACTGGGGATTGAACTCAGGGGTACTTGACCACTGGGCCACATCCCCAGACCGTTTTTGTATTTTATTTAGAGACAGGGTCTCACTGAGTTGCTAAGTGCCTCGCCATTGCTGAGGCTGGCTTTGAACTCGCGATCCTCCTGCCTCAGCCTCCCAAAGTGCTGGGATTACAGGCGTGCACCACTGCGCCCTGCTATGGTGCACTATCTTTTTGATATGTTTTGTATTTGATTTGCCAGAATTTTATTGAGAATTTTTGCATCTATATTCATTATAGATATTGGTCTGAAGTTTTCTTTCTTTGATGTGTCTTTGCCTTGTTTGAGGATCAGGGTGATCTTGGCCTCATAGAATGAGTTTGGAAGTACTCCCTCTTTTTCTATTTCCTTAAATAAATTGAAGAGTATTGGTATTTGTTCTTCTTTAAAGGTCTTGTAGAACTCGGCTGTGTATCCATCTGGTCCTGGGCTTTTCTTTGTTGGAATGCTTCTGATGGCGTCTTCTATTTCATCACTTGAAATTGATCTGTTTAAATTGTGTATATCATCCTGATCCAGTTTGGGCAATTCATATGACTCTAGAAATTTGTAGATGCCTTCCATATTTTCTATTTTATTGGAGTATAAATTTTCAAAATGATTTATAGTTATCTTCTGTATTTCTGAAGTGTCCATTGTGATATTTCCTTTTTCATCATAGATATTGGTAATTTGAGTTTTCTCTCTCTTTTTCTTCGTTAGCATAGCTAATGGTTTATCAATTTTATTTATTTTTTCCAAGAACCAACTTTTTGTTTTGTCAATTTTTTCAATAGTTTTTTTTTTTAGTTTTAATTTCATTGATTTCAGCTCTGATTTTAATTATTTCCTGTCTTCTACTGCTTTTGGTGTTGATTTTTTCTTCTTTTTCTAGGGCTTTGAGATATAATGTTAAATCATTTATTTGTTAACTCTTTCTTCTTTTAAGGAATGAACTCCAGGTAATGAACTTTCCTGTTAGTACTGCCTTCATAGTGTCCCAGAGATTTTGATACATTGTATCTCTGTTCTCATTCACCTCTAAGAATTTTTTAATATACTCCTTGATGTCTTTTGCAACTCCTTTTTCATTCAGTAGCATGTTGTTTAGTCTCCAAGTGTTGGAGTAGCTTTTTTATTTTTATTTTATAATTGATTGCTAATTTCATTCCATTATGATCTGATAGAATGCAGGGTAGTATCTCTACTTTTTAATATTTGCTAAGAGTTGCTATGTGGCATAATAAATGGTCGATTTTAGGGAAGGATCCATGTGCTGCTGAGAAGATAAGTGTATTCATTCATTGAAGGATGAAATATTCTATATATGTCCGTTAAGTCTAAGTTATTAGTTGTATTAGTGAGGTCTAAAGTTTCTTTATTTAGCTTTTGTTTGGATAATCTATCCATTGGTGAATGAGGTGTGTTGAAATCTCCCAGAATTATTGTGTTGTGGTCTATTTGACTCTTGAATTTGAGAAGAGTTTGTTTGATGAATGTAGGCACTCCATTATTTGGTGCATATAAATTTATTATTGTTATGTCTTGTTGATGAATGGTTCCCTTGAACAGTATGAAATATCCTTCTTTGTCCCTTTTTATTAACTTTGGCTTGAAGTCTACCTTATTTGATATGAGGATGGAAACCCCTGCTTGCTTCCACAGTCCACGTGAGTGTTATGATTCTTCCCAACCTTTTACCTTCAGTCTGTGGATGTCTTTTCCTATGAGGTAAGACCCTTGGAGACAACATATTGTTAGATCTTTTCTTTTAATCCAATCCATCAGTCTGTGTCTTGATTAGTGAGTTTAGGCCATTAACATTCAGGGTTATTATTGAGACATGATTTATATTCCCAGCCATTTTTTTGTTTATTTTTGGTATTAAACTTGACTTGGTTTCTCCTTTGATTAGTGTTTACTTTAGTTTAATATCTTCCCTTGCTGATTTTCATTGTTGTTTTTCATTTCTTCTTCATCAAATATTTTGCCAAGGATGTTCTGTAGTGCAGGCTTTTGAGTTGTAAATTCTTTTAACTTTTGTTTACCCTGGAAGGTTTTTATTTCATCATCAAATCTAAAGCTTAATTTTGCTGATCATAAGATTTTTGGTTGGCATCCATTTTCTTTCATAGCTTGATATGTTTTGTTCCAGGATCTTTTAGCTTTTAAGGTCTGGGTTAAAAAATCTGCACATAATCTAATTGGTTTGCCCCTATATGTAATCTGATTCTTTTCTCTCATTGCTTTTAATATTTTCTCCATATTCTGTAGGTTAGGCATTTTCATTATAATGTGCCTTGGTGTGGATCTGTTGTGATTTTGTACACTTGGCATCTGATAAGCCTTTTGAATTTGGTTTTCCCATTCGTTCTTCATGTTTGGAAATTTTTCTGCTATTATTTTGTTGAATAAATTACTCATTCCTTTGGTTTGGAACTCTACACATTCATCTATCCCAATAACTCTTAAATTTGGTCTTTTTATGCTATCCCATATTTCTTGAATGTTTTGACCATGATTTCTTACTATTTTCACTGTGTGATCTACATTCTTTTCAAGATTATATATTTTTGTCTTCATTGTCTGAGATCCTGTCTTCTAAGTGGTCTAATCTGCTTGTGATGCTTTCAACTGAACTTTTAATTTGGTTTATTGTTTCTTTCATTTCCAGGATTTCTGTTTGGTTTCTGTTTAGAACCTCTATCTCCCTATTGAAGTAATCTTTTGCTTCTTGTATTTGATTATGTAGTTCTTTGTCAAAATGATCTTTTACTGCCTGTGTTTGCTCTCTTATATCATCCTTTAATTCACAGAACATTTTAATTGTGTACATCTTGAACCTCCTTCTCTTGTCATTTCTTCTGCTGTGCTGGCCATGGATTCTAATAAAGAGGTATGACAATTTGGGGGGGCACTTTCTTCCCTTGTCTTTTCATATTGCTTGTGTGTCTTCTTGCACTGTGGATCTGAGGCTTTTTTAGTTTTACCCTATAGCTTTGTAAAGCTCCTGTAGGATAATGTTAACAGATCCCCATATGAACAATTTACACTCTAAAACCAGACATTTGCTATTAAGATGTTCACAGTTTGGTCACAATGTACAGAAGTAGTAAATTCAATTATTATCCACAATATACTCCATAGATTTGCAAAGGGGTTTATAGTTTCTGATGTTGGACAAAGATATGATATGCTGAGGAGGTAGGAGGTGAGGATATTGAGTTACTATTTCTTAGGAAGCATGAAAGACAAATCTAAGGAGGTAGTTTAGTACCAGTAGAAGAGAGAGGAAGCAATTTGGGGTATACAAGTTAGTGGGAATTCAGATGTGTACATAAAACAAACACACATATATATTAAGAGAAATAAAAAATGTCAAACTATCAGAAATTTGTGGAAGGAGCAAAGAAAGAAAGTAAAAAAAGAGATAAGAAAAATAACATATAACACAAGTTTGATATACTATTCAGATGCCCCAGTTCTCAAAATCCTAATTCATTGGTTTCTCATATGTTGTGAGGCTAGGAGAATAGAGAGGGAGAAGAAAAAAAGAGAAAGAAAAGAAACAAACAAAAACCACACAAAACAAAAACAAAAGATCTTGAAGGAAGATTTCCTGCTTCACTTCACATCCAATAGGTGGGGTCGTCTGTTGTCAGCTGGTATCCCTGCCCTCCACATGGTGAAGGTAACCACGGAGTCACTGTACCAGTATAGCAGCTCCTGGGGAAAGGGGGTGGAGTTACAAACCGTTTACCTGGTCACCCAGAGTTTCAACCGGGGAGGTATCACCCTGGGGAATGGTGCTGAAAGGTGACCCAAGATGAAGGTGTCCACTTTCTGTGTCATAGTATTGGCTACCCTCCTCCCAGTCTCCTCTGAGCCCCCAGAGCATGATTGTGTAGAGATGCTTGAGGCTTTAATCCCCCACCCCTCCCACATTCAAGAGGGACTGCTTCCTTACTCTTCCCTTATCTGGTTCACAGATGGCAGCCTTTTCCTTAAGGATGGGCAATGCTTCGCCGGCTATGCTGTCATTTCTCTATCAGAGGTTATCGAGGCAGCACCCCTTACCCCAATGCCACAAACCAATGGGCTGAATAAATAGCTGTTATTCGTGCCTTCAAATTAGTGGCTGACCAAAACCTCACCCTCTACACAGACTCAAAATATGTTTATCATATTTTATTCTCCCATTCGGCAATATGGAAAGAGTGGATACTCCTGACCACAAAAGTCTCCGTAGTTCCTAATTCCAAATTAATATCAAAGCTCCTGCAGGCCTCACTTCTGCCCAATCTAATAGGAATTTCTCATTGTCCTTCACACCAAAATGGTGAGTAATAGTTCAGGGAAACACAAAGGCTGATAGGGCAGTAAGGGAGGCAACACTATCTTCTCCTTCTCTTCTGGCTTCAGTCCAATCTACTACCCAGACCCCCGCATCCCCTTCTGTACAATCAATCCTCTCCTATCTCCATTCTCTTTTTCATCCTAACCCTCAGGCCCTCAGAATTTTTGCTACCTCCTTCCTCACCCTGACTTCAGAAGATGCACAGTTTCTCCATCAACTCACCTCCAAGTGCACTGCATGCCAGCGCACCAACCCATATGCTCCCCTTAAACCAGGAATATTTCCCTCTCACCAAGCTCGAGGTTAGTTCCCAGGAGACAACTGGCAAATAGATTTCACCAACATGCCAACTGTCCGAAAACATATCTCCTGGTCTTGGTAGATACCTTCTCTGGATGGGTAGAGGCCTTTCCTACTTCCAACAAAAGGGCTTCCACAGTAGCTTCTATTTTAGTCTCAGAAATCTTTCCCCGCTTCGGGTTGCCCACGTCCATCCAGTCTGACAATGGGCCTGAATTTCTTTCTCATGTCACCCAAAATATATCTACTTCTCTTAACATTCCTGGGAATTTTCACATCCCATATCACCCCAAGTCTTCAGGGAAAGTAGAAAGAACTAATAGAACCCTTAAGAACAGTCTGACTAAACTCTCCCTGGAGCTCCACCTGGACTGGGTCAAGCTACTTCCTCTCGCCCTCTTTAGGCTCTGAGTCCTTCCCCAAAAAACCATCCTCACTATCCCCTTTTGAGGTTGTGTTTGGACAGCTAGCTCTTCCACCCAGAATTTCCCCAATTCAAGGACCCTTGCCAAAAGACCTCTCTCTTCCCCCCTTGTCCTTCATCAGACATCAGCTATGGACGTGCCACGATTACATCCTGCCGGACCCAGGGATACTCCACTTCATTCCCATTAACACCTGGTTTTTGGGTGTATTTCTCCCCTTCCCAGGACACAGGATCAGTCTCCCTTGCCTGAAGTGGACAGGCCCCTTCCAGGTTGTGCTGTGCACACCCACGGCTGCTAAAGTTTGTGAAACCTCAGGGAACTTGACATCTTGGATTCATATCTCCAGACTGAAATCAGCTGCCCAACTATCTGAGGATCCACAAAAGGATGACAGACACCTACCCCAGTATACTTGTTCTTCCCTTCCCACAGATCCCCTAAAAATTTGCTTCTCTCGTGTCTCCGATACGGACTCAAAATAATATTTTCTGTCTTTCTTGTTCTGAACCTTTAGCCAGCTTCTCCTTAGGGATCACCTGTTACTTCTCATCACCTTCAGGTGGACTTATTGGTCTCTAGAGGGATCAACTACACCCCGGAAGGCTCGCTTGGAGGGACCCATAACTTTCTCATGAGCCTCCTGTTCTCCATTGGCCTCTTCACTGTAAGTCCCACCGGCAGAATACAGGCTGACAGACAATAATCCCTCTCTCCTCCTTTCTCTTTGTTGTAAGATGCTGCCTTTAAACTAGCGATGCCTACAATTCCTACATGCTCTTCAGGAGGATAGCTGGCTGATTCCCCCAGTGACCTCTGCAGAAGCTTGCTTTGACACTCCTACTGTCCTATGGCTTCAAGGAATCTTCATCCATTTTTTTTAATTTTTTTTTATTATTTATTTACCTATTCATCATGCACAAGTATAGTATCTTTTTACATACAACTGCTTGTATACAAAGTATATAAGTACCATTCAGATCTTCAATCATGCATTTAGGATAATGATATCCATCTCATTCAACCACCAATTTTTTTTTCCAACCCCCCCCTTACTCCCTCCCTCCCCTCCCTTTCCGTTGACCATTCTAGTGTTCCTCTGCTCCTATGTACCCCCTTCCAACAACTCTGTGAACCAGCCTCCTTATATCAGAGAAAACATTCGGTACTTGGATTTTTGAGATTGACTAATTTCACTTAGCATTATATTCTCCAACTTCATCCATTTACCTGCAAATGCCATTATTTTATTCTCTCTTATTGCTGAGTAAAATTCCATTTTGTATATATACCATATTTTCTTTATCCACTCATCTACTGAGGGGCATCTAGGTTGGTTCCATAACCTAGCTATTGTGAATTGTGCTGCTATAAACATTGAAGTGGCTGTGTCACTGTAATATGCTGTTTTTAAGTCTTTTGGGAACAGACCCAGGAGTGGGATGGCTGGGTCATAGGGTGGTTCCATTCCCATTTTCCCAAGAAATCTCCATACTGCTTTCCATAGCGGTTGCCCCATTTTGCAGTCCCACCAGCAATGTATGAGTGTGCCTTTTTCCCCACATCCTCTCCAACATTTATTGTTGTTTGTGTTCTTGATAGCTGCCATTCTGACTGGAGTGAAATGAAATCTTAGAGTAGTTTTGATTTGCATTTCTCTAATTGCCAGTGATGTTGAGCATTTTTTTCATGTATTTGTTGATTAATCGTGTATCTTCTTCTGAGAAGTGTCTTTTCAATTCCTTAGCCCATTTATTGATTGGGTTATTTGCTTTTTTGGTATTAAGTTTTTTTAGTTCTATATAGATTCTAGAAATTAGTGCTCTATCTGATGTGCATGTATTAAATATTTGTTCCCAATTAGTTGGCTCTCTATTCACCTCACTGATTGTTTCTTTTGCTGAGAAGAAGCTTTTCAGTTTAAATCTGTCCCATTCATTAATTCTTGGTAATAGTTCTTGTGCTACAGGATTCTTATTAAGGAACTTGGGGCCTAATCCGACATGTTGGAAATTGGAGCTTACTTTTTCTTCTATTAGGCGTATTGTCTCTGGTCTAATTCCTAGGACCTTGATCCACTTTGAATTGAATTTTGTGCATGGTGAGAGACAAGGGTTTAATTTCATTTTGTTGCATATGGATTTCCAGTTTTCCCAGCACCATTTGTTGAAGAGGCTATCCTTTCTCCACTGTACATTTTTGGCGCCTTTGTCTAATATAAGATAGCTGAAATTATATGTATTAGTCTCTGTGTCCTCAATTCTGTACCATTGGTCCACCAGTCTGTTTTGGTGCCAATACCATGCTGTTTTTGTTACTATTGCTCTATAGTATAATTTAAAGTCCGGTATGGTGATGCCCCCTGCTTCACTTTTCTTGCTCAGGATTGCTTTGGCTATTCTGGGTCTCTTATTTCTCCAGATGAATTTCATGACTGCTTTTTCTATTTCTTTGAAGAATGACATTGGGATTTTGATTGGAATTGCATTAAATCCGTATAATGTTTTTGGTAGTATGGACATTTTGACAATATTGATTCTACCTATCCAAGAGCAAGGTAGGTCTTTCCATCTTCTGAGTTCTTCTATGATTTCTTTCTTTAGTGTTCTATAATTTTCCTTATAGAGCTCTTTCACCTCTTTTGTTAAGTTGATTCCCAGGTATTTTATTTTTTTTGATGCTATTGTAAATGGCGTAGTTTTCATCATTTCCCTTTCAGAGGCTTTGTCACTGATGTACAAAAATGCCTTTGACTTATGGGTATTGATTTTGTATCCTGCTACTTTGCCAAATTCATTTACTAGTTGTAAAAGTTTTCTGGTAGAGTTTTTTGGGTCTTCTAGGTAGATTATCATGTCATCAGCAAATAGTGCTAATTTGAGCTCTTCTTTTCCTATCTGGATCCCTTTAATTTCTTTCGTCTGTCTAATTGCTCTTGCCAGAGTTTCCAGTACTATGTTAAATAGCAGTGGTGAAAGGGGGCATCCCTGTCTTGTTCCAGTTTTTAGAGGGAATGCTTTCAATTTTTCTCCATTTAAGATAATGTTAGCTCTGGGCCTTGCATAAATAGCTTTTATAATGTTGAGATATGTCCCTGATATTCCTAGTTTTTCCAGTGTTTTGAACATAAAGGGGTGCTGTATTTTGTCAAATGCTTTTTCTGCATCTATTGAGATAATCATATGATTTTTATCTTTAAGTCTATTGATGTGATGTATTATGTTTATTGATTTCCGAATGTTGAACCAGCCTTGCATCCCTGGAATAAACCCCACTTGATCATGGTGCACTATCTTTTTGATATGTTTTTGTATCCGATTTGCCAGAATTTTGTTGAGGATTTTTGCATCTATGTTCATTAAGGATATTGGCCTAAAGTTTTCTTTTTTGGATGTGTCTTTGCCTGGCTTTGGAATTAATGTAATATTGGCCTCATAGAAAGAGTCTGGAAGAGCTCCCTCTTTTTCTATTTCTTGAAATAGTTTGAAGAGCATTGGTATTAGTTCTTCTTTGAAAGTCTTGTAGAACTCTGCTGTAAACCCATCAGGCCCTGGACTTTTCCTTGTTGGTAGCTTTTTGATGACATCTTCTATTTCTTTGCTTGTAATCGATCTGTTTAAATTGTGTATAGCCTCCAGATCCAGTTTAGGCAAATCATATGACTCTAGAAATCTGTCAATGCATTCAGCATTTTCTGTTTTATTAGAGTACAAGTTTTCAAAGTAATTTCTAATTATTTTCTGTATATCTGAGGTGTTTGTTGTGATATTCCCTTTTTCATCACAAATGTTAGTGATTTGAGTTTTTTCTCTTCTTCTTTTCATTAGCATTGCTAAGGGTCTGTCAATTTTGTTTATTTTTTCAAAGAACCAACTTTTAGTTTTGTCAATTCTTTGAATTGTTTCCTTAGTCTCAATTTCATTAATTTCTGCTCTGATTTTAATTATTTCCTGTCTTCTGCTGCTCTTGGTGTTGATCTGTTCTTCTTTTTCTAGTGCTTGGAGGTGTGATGTTAAGTTGTTTATTTGTTGGTTTTTCTTCCTTTTAAAGAATGAACTCAGTGCAATGAATTTTCCTCTTATTACTGCCTTCATAGTGTCCCAGAGATTTCTATATGATGTATCTGTGTTCTCATTTACCTCTAGGAATTTTTTAATCTCCTCTTTGATGTCTTCTTCAACCCCTTGTTCATTCAGTAGCATGTTGCTTAGCTTCCAGTTGTTGGAGTAGTTTTTCTTATTCCTTGTTTTGTCATTGATTTCCAATTTCATCCCTTTATAGTCTGATAGCATGCAGGGTAGTATTTCTATTTTTTTATATTTGCTGAGATTTGCCTTGTGACATAATATATGATCTATTTTGGAGAAGGAGCCATGTGCTGCTGAGAAAAAAAGTGTATTCATTTACTGAGGGATGAAATATTCTATATATGTCCGTTAGATCTAAGTTATTAATTGTTTTAAGGAGGCCTAAGGTTTCTTTGTTTAGTTTTTGTTTGGATGATCTATCCATTGGTGAGAGAGGTGTGTTGAAATCCCCTAGAATAACTGTGTTGTGGTCAATTTTACTCTTGAACTTGAGAAGCGTTTGTTTGATGAATGTAGGTGCTCCATTATTTGGGGCATATAGATTTATGATTGTTATATCCTCTTGATGAATGGTTCCCTTAAGTAGTAAGAAATATCCATCTTTGTCCCTTTTGATTAACTTTGGCTTGAAGTCTACCTTATTTGAAATGAGAATGGAAACCCCTGCTTGCTTCCGCAGGCCATGTGAGTGATAAGACTTTTCCCAGCCTTTTACCTTCAGTCTATTGATGTCTTTTTCTATGAGGTGTGTTTCTTGGAGACAGCAGATTGTTGGGTCATTTCTTTTAATCCATTCAGATAATTGTGTCTTTTGAATGGCGAGTTTAGGCCGTTAACATTCAGGGTTATTATTGAGATGTGATTTTTATTCCCATCCATTTTTATTTGTATGATGATCTTTAGCTTGATTAGGTTTCTCTTCTGATTGGTATTTCCCTTAGTTTAATATCTCCCTTTGTTGATTTTCATTGTTATTTTTCTCTTCTTCTTCATGAAAAATTTTGCCCAGGATGTTCAGAAGTGCTGGCTTTCGAGATGTGAAATCTTTTAACTTTTGCTTGTCGTGGAAGGTTTTTATTTCATCTTCAAATCTAAAGCTCAATTTTGCTGGATATAAGATTCTTGGTTGACATCCCTTTTCCTTCAGAGCTTGAAATATGCTATTCCAGGATCATCTTGCTTTTAAGGTCTGGGTAGAAAAATCTGAACAAAGTCTGATTGGTTTCCCCCTATATGTAATCTGCTTCCTTTCTCTTGTGGCTTTTAATATTCTCTCCTTGCTCAGTATATTAGGCATTTTCATTATAATGTGTCTTGGTGTGGATCTGTTGTGATTTTGTATGTTTGGTGTTTGGTAGGCCTCTTGAACTTGGTTTTCTCCTTCATTCCTTAAGTTTGGAAAATTTTCTGTAATTATTTCATTAAATAAATTACTCATTCCTTTGGCTTGAAACTCTGCCCCCTCCTCTACCCCAATCACTCTATTTCATGAACTTGCAAAATACCATGACATTGGCATATAAACAAATATGCTAATGACATATCAAATCAGCAGAGGAAATGATAATTTAAAAAAAAAATTTCTTCTGGCACAATTAGGTGTCCATCTGGAAGGAAATAATGTTGGAAAACTGATTCATCAGGCTCAAAAAAATTTCTAAATGAATGTAAGCTTAAAATGTAAAAAAAATTAACTTAAATATTAATTTCAAGATAATTTAAGAAAGTATTTGTATAACATTGGCATTGGGGAGAAGTTTTTCAACTAACACTGTAAACTCAGCAGATGTAAAGAAAAAAATAACTTATTTGATAACATTAAAGTCTTCCAATTCTTCTCCATGCTATAGCTCTTCCTTTGGCAATACTTTTGAGTTTTTGTTCATTAACTTTGAATCCTATCACCCTGTCAATATCACAAATTAATGCCAACAATTTTAAGAAGATTTATTAGGATTTTCTACATCCTTTTTTTTTTTTCCAAATAAAAGTAGTTTCACATCTTCATTTCCACACTTTCTTACTCTCAACATGTCTTTATTTTTCCTTATTTTGTGGACAAAGATGTCCAGCATGAGAGTAAGTGAACATGGTGAGATATCCTCAACTTGTTCCTGAGGTTGGATGGGAAACATTCAGCATTTCAGTACTAACTGTATTAGTTGTTTGTTCTTCATAGATGCATTTTGTCAGGAGAAAATTTTCCTTTTATTCCTAGTTTGAAAAATAAAATAAAATAAAATAAAATCAGGAACGAATTTTGATTTTGTCAAATACTTTTTTGAATTTATTGAAATTATTGTATATTTTCCTTGTTCTGTTAATAAAGTCAGTTACATTCATTAATTTTCAAATGCTGAGCAAACTTTACATTTCTAAACTACACTTGAATGGGATGTATTATTCCTGTTACATATGTCTGGATTTGGCTTGCTTTGTAGAGGCTTTTTTGCACATATGTTTATGAGAAATAGTTGTGCATATATATTTTTTGTTATCAGATCTTTTGGTATCAGATATGTTCCATTTGGTTTTGGTATCAGGGTTATGCCTACCTAAGAAATGAGTTGGGAGATTTTGTCTCATTTTATTTTCTGAAATAATTTGTGAATATTTGTATCACTTTTTTCCTTAAATAAATGAAAAAATTCAACCTGTGAAATCTTTGAGATTTAGAACTTTATTTGTGTCAAAATTTCAATTTATAAATGCAATTTTTTTCAGAGAAGGATAATCTTGCTATCTGTATTTTCTCATCAGTTTTGGAGACTTGTATTTTCAAGATATTTGTCCACTTCACCTACGTTATTGTATTTCTGGACATAATGTTGTTCATTATAGTCTTTGATTATCTTACTTTTAATGTTTGCAGAATCTATGGATATCACCTAAAGATAATTTGTATTTTCCGTCATTTTTCTCAATTAGTCTTGCTTGGTATTTATCAGTTTTTATTAATCTTTTCCAAAATTTGATTTTTTTCTGTAGTTCATCTATTTTCTATTTCATTGATCCCTGCTCTTTATGATTTCTTTGTCCTATTTACTTTGGATTTAATTTGCTTGTCTTTTTCTAGATTCTTAAGATAGAAATTAAGATCATTGGTTTTAAACTCTCTTCTCTGACATAGATATGAAGTTATATATTTTCATGTAAGTACTACTTTGCCTGAAAATTTTAGTATACATTGCTTTCATTAAGTTTGAAGTATTTTCCAAATTCTTTTGTGATTTTTTTCTTTGACTTGTATTATTTAAGAGGATATTATTTGACTTTCTAATATATGGGGATTTCATAGATATCCATTATTATTTATAACATAATTTTGCAGTCAATAAACATAATTAGTATTTTAAAATTTTCTTGAGTTTATTAGGGGATGGCAAACTACCTCCTTAGAATTAGCATAGTTTGATCCTAAACCATACCAGTAACATTAAATGTGGAACTGGAAACAGGGGAGGGCACCCAGAGACTAGCCCACCCAGGGCTGGACAATCCTCAGGGGGTCTACCTTTTCCCAAAACTGGCACAGAGATGAAAATTTAAAAGGTGTGTTAGGAGTCTAGGAGCATGACCAAAAGAAGCTGCAGGATCATAGTGAATCCTCTGATCTTTTGAGCAAGAAGCCCTGAGGAGTGGAGAAGCTTCTTTGAAGGACCCTGAGTTTTAGCTCAGTCAAATTTTAGGATCATTGGAAGTGGACATTTATGGATTACCAGGGTGTCTATGACTGTGCCTCTTCATTTCCTTTTCTTTGGATTGTTATCTTGGGGGTTGGGGTGAGGAGGAAGTAAGGTAATCAGAGCTTCAACACAAGCAGCCACCATGGATCGGGGTCTCCCTCCAGCATCCTGCTCTAAGGTCCAGCACATTCTAACAACCCATGAAGCTCCTGACCCGCAGAAAGCCCTGGAACTGAGAATAGAGAATCTGATGGGGAAGAAGAGCAG
>CM046658.1:110645890-110785725 GCA_025594165.1 Tamias sibiricus | reverse complement strand
AACTTTGTACAAAATTGTTTGAAGGATGTGGATGTATATGCAGGGCCATTATCTGTTTTAAGCATTTTGGGGATGCCCAATGCAGCAAAAGCTTGCAGACAATGAGATATAGTATCTTTAACTTTTTCTCCGGAATGTAAAGAAGCAAAAATCATGCCTGAGCATGTATCTATGGTGACATGAATAAATCGTAATTTTCCAAAACTTGGCTCATGTGTGACATCCATCTGCCACAAATGATTGAGCATCAAACCTCGTGGGTTAACCCCATAATGTGGATTGGGCAAGAGTGTTACACAAGATGGACATTCTTTTACAATTCTACGAGCTTGTTCTTTTGTGATTTTAAATTTTTGTCTTAAGGTAGTGCTGTTAACGTGGAACTGGGAATGAAATAAAGTAGCTTGTTGTACTGTAGTAAATATAAATATTGTTTTAGTGAGGGCGTCAGCTTTTTGATTACCTTCATGGAGAGGACCAGGCAGATTAGTGTGAGCTCTTATGTGACCTATAAATAAAGGTTCTTTTCGTTGCCATAGGAGATTTTGGATTTGAGAAAAACAATTTAAAAGCTGGAGTATGTGGTGCTATTGGACCTGCTAGCTCCAATTTTGGGACAGCATGTACAATATAATGGCTGTCTGAAAAAATATTCATAGGCTGTTCTTTAAAATTTTCCAGAGCTATTATTATAGCTTCGAGTTCCACTAATTGAGCTGATTTTTGATTAGTGATATGAATCATTTTTTCATTTTGAGTGACTACTGCAGCAGTATCGTTAGAGGATCCATCTGTAAATACATTAAATGCTTTAGGAATGGGTTGATTTTTTATTACCTGTGGGAATATGATAGGATGATTGATACAAAAGGACAGTATAGGAGATTTAGGAATATGATTGTCAAAATTTGCAGAAGTAGAGCATCTAGCTATAGCCCAATCATTATCATTGAAGCACAAATATTCAACCTGTGACGATGAATAAGGAGTAATAATAGTAGCGGGATGAATTCCAAATATTTTAGTAGAGGTTTTAAGTCCTTGAAGAATAAGTTTAGCCACCATGGAGGTATAAGACTCAATTGTACTTTTAGGAGAGACAGGCAAATGTATCCATAATATAGGTCCCTGTTGCCAAAATACTCCTGTTGGAGTATATTGTGAAGGAATAATAATCAATATTAGTGGTTGTGCAAAATCAAATCTATCGCAATGGGATCTTTCAATGGCCTGTTCTACTAATTTTAGAGCTCTCCTGGCCTCAGGAGTTAATGTTCGAGGTGAGGATGGGTCAGGGTTCCCACGAAGGATGTCAAATAAGGGTTTTAATTGTCCAGTAGTGAGGCTTAGTGTAGGGCAAAGCCAATTAATGTCACCCAGTAATTTTTGGAAATCATTGAGGGTGGTCAAATGTTCTTTACTTATTAGAATTTTTTGGGGTTTAACAAAAGTATCCATGATTTTAAAGCCTAAATATAGTATAGGTGATCTGCTTTGAACTTTTTCTTCTGCTATATATAATCCATATTTTTTTAGATTTTTTGTTATTTCACTAAATATATTAAATAAGATTTGTTGATTAGGGTGAGCTAATAAAACATCGTCCATGTAGTGTAGACACATAAGGTCTTGATATTTGTTTTTAATGGGCTGTATAGCTCTGTCCACATATAGTTGGCACAGTGTAGGGCTATTTGCCATTCCCTGCGGCAATACTTTCCATTGATATCTTTTATCAGGGCCATTATTATTAATAGAAGGAATTGAAAAAGCAAACCTGGGGGCATCCAGAGGATGTAGGGGAATGGAAAAGAAACAGTCCTTTATATCAAGGGTTATAAGGTAATAGTTTTTTGGAATAGCTACAGGATTAGGAAGTCCAGGTTGAGTAGGGCCCATAATTTGCATTGTTTTGTTAATTTGTCTTAGATCTTGTAATAGTCTCCATTTTCCTGATTTTTTCTTAATTACAAATATGGGAGAATTCCAGGGAGAGGTGGAAGGCTCTATGTGTCCTGCTTCTAATTGTTCTTTAATTAATTGATGGGCCGCTTGCAATTTTTCTTTGGATAGGGGCCACTGAGGGACCCAAACTGGCTTATTAGAGAGCCATGGTATTTTTAAAATTGTTTTCTCAGTGGCCCCTAGAAAAAATGTCCTTTGCCTTTTTTATTATGAGTAGGATTTTTATTCTTAACACCTGCAGGCTTGGTCGCTAGGTGTAGCCCCATTTGATGTAAGATATCTCTTCCCCATAGGGTAACTGGCAAGCTGTTTAAAACATAGGGTTTGAATGTTCCTGTATGGCCTTCATTGTCTTGCCAATTTAAGATTACAGCACTTTGAGCTGGGGTATTACTGTATCCCAAGCCTCTTAAACTGGTTGAGGCTTTCTGTAGAGGCCAGTGCTTAGGCCATTGTTGTAGATTTATGATGGAAGAGTCAGCTCCTGTATCAATCAGCCCCTCCATCTCTATACCTTGAATTTTTAATTTGCACATAGGCCTCCGTGAACAGTCCTGGACCCAGAAAGCCATAGGTCCTGAACCAGTGGAACCGAATGCTCTGCTATTTCTATTTTGTGGCATGCTTTTAAAAGAATTATGGAGACTGGGAATGAGGAGCAGCTGTGCGATTCTGTCTCCTTGATTTACGGAGATGATGCCCCTGTGTGTACTTAGCATTATTTTAATCTCTCCATTATAATCTGAATCAATAACCCCTGGTATAACATTAAAGCCTAATAAACTTTTGGAACTATGCCCAAGGATTAGTCCCACAGTTCCTGAAGGGAGAGGTCCCCTGATTCCCGTAGGAATCAGCTGAACCCCCATTTCAGGTGTCAGGACCATCCGGGCAGTAGAACAGAGATCTAATCCTGCACTTCCTCTTGTCCCTCTGATAAGGGAGTTAATGGGTAGGAGGGACTGTGACGAGGAATCATTTGAATCTGAGGGCCTTCCTCCTCTAGTGCCTCGTACATTTGTGGGCCCCGGGGCATTGGGCCCCGTGCCCCGTTTTTTGAAATCCTTGATAAATCATTTCCATATATATCATATCTAGAATGGCATTGATTGGCCCAATGTATACCTTTTTTGCATCTGGGGCATCGGCCTGGAGCACGGTATGAATTTGATTTTATTACCCTTGGGGGATATTGGTTAGCATATCTTGGTTGATTATAATAATTTTGTCTGGAATATCCTGTTCTAGGTTGAATCCTTTGGGAATTTTGAGGGGAGGAATTTTTCATCACTGCAGCAATTACGTTGCCTGTGATAACAGCCTCGTTAATGTCTTTGCACAGTCTGATATAAATTGATAAGTCTTTTTTACTTCTCCATGGCCTTATTGCATCCTGGCAATATTTATTAGCGTTCTCGTATGCTAATTGGATAACTAGGGGCATAGCTTGCTCGACTTCTCCAAAAACTCTAGATGTTGTTTTTAAGAGCCTATCTACAAAATCAGCGTAAGGTTCGTTAGGCCCTTGTATAACTTTTGATAGGCTGCCTTGCAGATCCCCTGTGCCTGAGATTGTCTTCCAGGCTTTCACAGCTGCAGTGTGTATCTGGGCATACACACCTGGATCGTATTGTAGCTGATTTTGTAGTTCGGCGAACTCACCCTCCCCTGTGAGCATATCTATATTGCGTTGAGGGAAACCTGCTGCAGCATTTCTCTTTGCTATTTCTGAACAAAGTTCCTGGAATTGAGTTTTCCAGATTAGGTATTGTCCCCCACTTAGTACCGCTCTGCATAGACTTTTCCAATCTGAGGGGGCTAAGGTTAGGGTGTTAAGTGACTCTATCATACTTAATGTGAACGGAGCTTAAGGCCCATAGGTCATTACCGCCTCTTTAAAATTCTTTATTGTTTTAAAGTCTAGGAACTCGTGATATCTTTGTCCCTGTTCATTTTGAAATACTGGCAGTTCTAGGTGCTCCTGCGGTCTATGTTGTTCGAGAGCGTATAAGCGCTCTGAAAGGCCGCCAATTTCTACCTCAAGGGCACGTACACTCTGATCAATACTCTTTATTGTTTCTGTTAGGGATTCTATCCATGAAGGAGCAGAGGGCGCTAGTGGTTCCTCTATTTGACGGTCTTTTCTCTTTTTTAATTTCTTTTTGTTCTTTTTATTGGAGACTGTGCTCTCCGAATCGCTTTTTGATTCCTCTTCACTACTAGCTTCATAATTCCTAACTGGCTCAGTAGAGGAGACTGTACTTTCATGGTTTGGCTCCTTGTTACTATTATTACTTTCACTAGTATCCTGAGTTTCAGTTTCAAAGGAGAGTACATACTCCTCAGCTAATTTTATTAAGCTTCTGATGGCTTTTGCAGATCTTACTTTTGAATTTACATTCCTACTCTCCTTGCTGGTCTCCACTGAGTCAGAGGATATGCTTTCTTGTTCACTTTTCTCACTATCCTCTGAGTTCTCAATATCAAAAATTTCATTCATGGCTTTTATAAACCGACTTTTTGTTATATTTGCTCCCATCTTTTTAAATTTTCTTTTTTCTTACCTTGCCGCCGAATTCCCCGTACAGGCCACCACCTGTCGCTGCCTGAAGCGGAAGTCGCTTGGAGCAGCGAACGCCACAGGAAAATTCGGAGGCAGGATGAAAATGAAAAAAGGTCTTTTATTCTTCTCCTCTCTCCAGCTCCAGCAATCACTCCAAATGCTCTAACTCCAACCACCACCTTCTTCTTCCCCACACACACTAACGAACCTCACCCAGTTATATACATATAGCTTTAACAAGGACACGTGCTTACAGCTCGAGCTTACAGGTGCGTCACGCAGTGTTCACGGGCATACAAAGATTCTTTGAATAATGTATTAATATCAGGTGGAAACTAGAACATCTTTTATGGCTCTCAGCTAACCGCAATCTTTAGCTATCTCCTTGATTATAGGCTCCTTCAGCTATGTAGTACATAGTTGTATTATTTTGTATACTTTCATGTATAATTATATCATAAACATTCTGTAATTTTTCTAAGAAGTCTATATATTTTCATTTTAATGATGACAGTCATAATACAAGTAACTAAAATACTTATTGTTTTTTTAATATGTGCCTATTATGGGGAAATATGTGTGTGCCTGTTGCTTTTTTTTCACTTTTGTTGAATAGTTTCCTTGGTAATTTCCAAACAAAGATATTACTAGGTCAAAGATAAGGATTACCTCAATGGTACTTGCTTTGTGCTGTCATTTTGCTTCTGTAAGAGATTATACATATTTATTATGTCACTAGTTCTGTAAGATCACGCCAATTTTGTCTTAACCTCATCAAAATTAGATTTAGGGGTGGGGGAAGATACGTGATCAGTAGAGCTGTGTGTGCTAGGTTAGTAGGCCCCAACCCAGGCCAGATTGCTGCCCAGGTGTGTGCAACTGCACTGGCTTTTCTTTCATTTTCAAGAACCAGGTGCTGGAAAAGACAGCCCTGGTGCTTGGTTCCCTCTCAAGGGTCTAGTGGTCTTCTCTATGATCCCCCCTTCTCTCCCTGTCCCTTTTCAAAAGCATACTTTATATAATTTACACAAAGTAAGTATTATTTACAAATTAAGACACCAGAAAACTATCTTGCCTCACTAGTAATCAAAGAGAAGAAAATTAGGACAAATTGTACTATTTTGTATCTATTTAAATACTAAAACTTATAATGGATAAAATCTAATTTTGATGAGGTTAAGACAAAATTGGTGTTTGCAAGATTTAAATCTTTTCCATTGATGATTCTGTCCCAGTTCTCTACTATCATTAGTTTTCCTTCAACTTGGATTTTGCTTCACTTTTATGATCTCTTCCCTACTAAAAGCACTGCCTACATCCCTAATGTTATTATTGCGTTATACACCTGGGAGCTATAGGTATCTATAACTTCTATTTTTCTTGAATATTTTCATAAATTGAAAGCATGCTTGCCTCTTGTGAAGTTTATCATTACTGGATATGTCAGAAGCATCAAAAATATGAAAGTATTGGTCTCTGTAACCTGCACATCAATCCTTGGACTTTCTTGTGCAAGGCTACTTTCTTGATTTGGTCAATAGGTATGTCACAGAATAACAGTTCCTGTTTTTTTTTTTTATTATTATTTATTTGCTTTAGTTGTACACAGTGCGTTTTATTTTTACGTGGTGCTGAGGATCGAACCCTGGGCTGCCCTTGTGCTAGGCGAGTGCTCTACCGCTGAGCCACAATCCCAGCCCCTCCTGTTTTATTTTCAGAGCTGAACTTGGATGCTTGCACTGAAATGAAGAACCCTCCCAAGGTTGAGGGTGCTGCCCTTGGAGTCTCAGCTGTCAAAACACCTGGGTGTGCGGTGCATGTCCTCACTGATGCCACGAGTGTCCTGACACAGAAGATCATGAAACGAAAACCACTGTTCCGCAAGATGAGAATAGCATGCAGATTCCCTGGCCTTCAAGCTTCAGGTAGAGTGGTGATCACTTCTATGGCTTTCAGAAGCACTTACCCATTTTAGCTCTTTCTATAAGGATGTCTCCTTCCGCTGTGATTTATCTTCACCATTGGTTGTTTCCAACAGCAGGTGGAGACTGTCTGGTCTTACCTCTATTTTTCATGGTCTCCCACCCTGACAGGCCCTTCCATCTCTATCTCCTGTCTGCATTCTGAACTCTGCTGTGTTCCTACATCTGCTGTCCCGATAGTCCCTGTAACTGCCACAGGAAAGCCCAGCCCAATTGGGGGTCCTAATCCTATGAAGAGCCTCTTTCAGACACATGCTACCTTCCCTGGAATCACACGCTGTCTAGGCTGTTTTGCCTTCTCTTTTCAGCTTCCTTGACTCCACTGCCTCTTTCTTCTGGAACATGGCCTTCATAATTCACTGGCACATGGCTCCTTCTTGGCCCCTCCTTGGCAAACAGGACTAAGTCAACCCTGGATTCTTATCTTGGACATACAAAGGGAAATTGTGAAAACTGATGAGAAGAAGCCCTGATTACATCAAGTAATCATCTGGGCCATAGGTGTCGGACCCAAACTGGCCTGGAGTCATTTTGTCTTCACCCCTTGGCTCACTCCATTTTCCATGACTCCTTTTTCTGCTCATTCCTGAGCTACATTGCAGTAACTTCCAATACTTCCTGCCTTCCAGATTCTTATGCCTCTCTAGCCAAGGTGACTGAAGAACCCACATGGGTTCTGTGTTGAAATGGGTGAAATAGCACTATTTAATGACTCCTGGATGTTTTTGAATTGTTTGCAGAAAACCATGAAAAGAAAGATGATAAAGGTCAAGATTCACTGAATTCCAGGTAACAACAAATAATCTGGGGATAGAAAGAAAGAGTAAATTAAGGGGTTCAGGATGGTCTAAAAGAATAGACCATGAGGTCAAAAGTAGCCACATTTCATGACCAAATGTGAAGACAGACTGCTGTTGGCAGTGATGATGTTGACTCAACCGAGTGTGATGGAGCCCTTTAGCAAGGTTATCTTTTATCTTCTTGGTGCTGATAGAGTGAGTCTGACTAAGAAGAACTGTGCTTTCAGCCTTGGGCATTTCTTGCTTTTAATGAAAGCACTTGTTAACTTCGTAAGTTCTAAAATCAGGGTTAGTGGAATTCCGTCTTTCTACTCTAATGGTCTGAGATCATGGACAGGTTTGCCATAGCAAGAAAAGCAGAGAGACCCTCCCTCCACCCCCCAATAAAAAGCATTATGTGAAAAAATGGATAGAAAAAGTTCTAGAAGACACAAGTTGTCTAGAACTCTATCATGTAGCTGGTTATTTGCTGGTTATATGTAAGTGTCAATATCAGTCACGCACAAGGTTCAGGCAGAGCTATGTTTTTCATTTTGTGCTCCTGCTGTGACTGTACCTTATAGGTGGACTTGAGCCTCCTTCCTCATCAGCTTGTTATCTGGGCACTGGGGCTCTCCCTCTCTCTGTCATACTGTGGCACGTAAACTGTGTCCATCAGATGGTGTCCTGGGTCATTTTGAAGGGAGAGGCATGTTTGGGGACTCCACCCTTCAGCTTTGAATTGGGACCAACTGTGAGGCTGTAGCTTCTAAATCACCTTGATTTCATCTGTCCTTCCCTTTCTCAACAGTCTCGATGGTGAACTGCAGGAGGAGAAAGAGAATGACCTCATGCTAGATGAAAAATATTTTCTACCCACTTGTCATCCTAATTCATCTGACTCACAAGAACTTCTGAGAAGCTCTGTCTTCCCATCAGATGAGCCTGAAGTCAGCTCTGCTGTGGATGAATACAGTGAGTACTCCTGTTATAATTCAGATAAATCCAACTTGTCTCCCTAGTAAAGCACAAATTCTCGGCACTCAGATATAAATACAGGCAGAGCCAGGAGACTCATTTTGTTTTAGAGCACGTGCAGAGGTCAGGTGGAACTAAGCTTTGCTATTTTCCTATGGCCTGGTCAGATTGCTTTCATTGTGGCCTTTGCTGTGCCAGCCATATATTTGCATATAGGTTGTAGTTAGGAAGGAGGGCATCATGAGCACTTCACAGACTCTGACTGATTCTACCATTAATGTGTATGCACTGTGCTGGGCACGGTGGCTCAGGCCTATAATCCCAGTAGCTCAGGAAGCTGAGACAGGAGGATCATGAGTTCAAGCTCTGCCTCAGCAAAAGCAGGTCTAAGGTACTCAGTGAGACAACCTGTCTCTAAATGAAATACAAAATATGCCTTAGTGATCGAGTGTCCCTGAGTTTAATCTCTACTACCCGCCAAAAAAAATTTATGTCCACCATTTTCTTTTCTGCCTGTGGATAAAGATCAGTAAATCTCCCCCCCCCACCATGCCCTGGTGTCTCTATAGTATGTTCTCTCCAGAAGAAGTGACTAATGTTAATCATTTTGGGATAATAAACATGAACTCATTATTACTTCAATGCCCTCTTTTTCAATTGGATGACTTTATTTTATCGACTCTTGCTGGGCAGTGCTTATCCAAGTATACCTAGGCACATGTACAAATGATGACATGTCCATCAGACACATGATCTCTGTCACTGTGCCTGCTTCACTAGATGGTTTCACCAATAGGCAGGGAGATAAGAAATGGGTTTTCCATGAGTGAAGAGCAAAGGGAGAACTGGGATTGTTACTGAACCCCCTCTCTTTTCAGCTTCCACAGAGAAGGCCTGTCCCCAAGGGCCTTTGGACACATGAGCTCGTACATATCATAGATGCAATTTCCCATGCACAGGTGAAGTCAAGAGCCCAAAGGAGCAGTTGAACATCAGATAAATATAGAGGCCCACCATGTGTGCATTATGCAGTGTTTATATATGTGATGGTTATATTGTACATAATGGGTATATATGGAGTATATCATTATTTTGCAAATTTGTTTTATTCCTGAGTTTGATTTTTCCTTTCTTTATTAATGTGTGTGTATCTACTTTGATTTTACTTGATTTTTATTATCTCTTTCTTAACAAAAGCACAACCTACCTCCAGTGTAACTTCCTAGTATTTGGCTTATTTATCTGGCGCTATTGGATTTTACCAATCTATTTTACTCGCATGATTTTTTGCATTTTTGAGCACATTTGCCTCATGGAAAATTTGTCGTTGTTGAATGTGGAGGAAGCATAAAAGTAAAAGAAAGGGAAAAGAAAATATCAGAGTCCCTATAAGCTGCATATCAACTCACGGACTTCCTTGTCCAAGGCTTTCTTGATTTGGTGCCCCTTTGGTAGAAGATTATGCCACAGTAAGATCATAGATCATAATGGATCCTGTTGTCTGTGGTTTTATTTTCAGAGTTGAATTTAGATGCTTCCATTCCAATGAAAAATCTTGCCAAGATAGAGGGTGATGCGCTTAAAGGATCATCTGACAGCACACGTGGTTTTCAAGAGCATGATGCCACAGGTGTCTGGAAACAGAAAATTATACGAAGAAAACTTTTGTTCAGCAAGTGGAGGATAGCATGCAG
Source organism: Tamias sibiricus (assembly GCA_025594165.1). Classification (NCBI taxonomy): domain Eukaryota; kingdom Metazoa; phylum Chordata; class Mammalia; order Rodentia; family Sciuridae; genus Tamias; species Tamias sibiricus. The sequence continues at coordinate 110,775,764 of CM046658.1, read as the reverse complement.
ATTCCCTGGCCTTCAAGCTTCAGGTATGGTGATGATCACATCTGTGGTTCTGGGATGCACTTTTTCCTTTTAACTCTATAAGATTGCAGCTCCTACTTCTGCAGTGTGTTCTCTTCACCTTTGCTTGTCTCCAACAGCAGATGGAGCCTCATTTTGGTCTTACCTGTATTTCCCATGGCCTTTGTAGCCCTGACCTGCCTTCCCATCTGCATTTCCTGTTTATATTTGGAACTCTGCTCTGTTCTCACATCTGCTCTCCTGATATTCCCTGTATGTGCCACAGGGAAGCCAGTCAAATTAGGGTCTTAAACCTATAAAGAGCATCTTACCGACACATGCTACCTTTCCTGGTATTCCATACTTTCTAGATTTTTTTGCCTTCAGTTCCTGACTTCCTTGACATCTCTGTCTCTTTCTGCTGGGAACGTGACCTTTATAAGTTGCTAGCACATGAATGTTTCTCTTAGGGTTTTTGTGGGGAAAAAGTCTAACTAAAGTGGGGATTCTTATCTTGGACATGCAAATGAAAAGTATCAATTTGTTTTATTTACTCTTTTATTCTATTGGTTCTTTTTAGTTATACATGAGGGTATAGCCCATTTTGATATGATTATGCAAGTATGGAATATATCTTATTCTAATTAGGACCCCAGGCTTGTGGATGTACATAATTGTGAGATTCTCTGTGTTGTATTCCTATATATACATAGGAAAGTTATGTCAGATTCATTCTTTTTTTATCATTAATTTCCTTTTCTTATCCTCTTTTTTCTTCATTCCCCTTTGTCTAATACATGGAACTTGTACTCTTGCCCTCCTCCCTCTCCCTTAGTGTAGGTTAGCTTCCAAATATCAGAGGAAACATTAGATCTTTGTTTTTTTGGGTGATTGAGTTATTTCACTTCATATGATAGTCTCCAGATCCATCCATTTACTGGCAAATGTCATAAAGTCATTCTACTTTATGGCTGAGTAATACACACATATATATATATATATATATATATATATATATACCAAAACCTAGGCTGACTCCATAGCTTAGCTATTGTGAATTGTGCTGCTAAAAACATTGATGTGACTGCATCACTGTAGTATGCTGATGATAGCCTCTTTAACAAATGGTGCTGGATAAAGTGGAAATCCATATGTAGTCAAATGAAATTTAATCCCTATCTCTTAAGACTGAACTCAAAGCAAATCAAAGACCTTGGAAGTTGACCATAAACCCTGCATCTACTGGAAGAAAATGTAGGCCCAACACTCTACATCTAGGCTCAGGAACTGAATTCCTTCGGTAGACTCCTAAAGTATAAGAAATAAAATCAAATATCCATAAATGGGAGGTCATCAACCTGAAAAGTGTTAAAATTAATGAGCAGTCATCCAGGGTAAATGCTGTATTGCAAGACCAGAAGGTGGTGAGAGAGCAGAAAGCTGCATTCCATGTGGGGCCTTGTCTCATGAGCACAGCAGCAGGAGCACAGCTACTCAGTGAGGTTGATGAAAGAGGAATTTCACAAAATCTAATATTCAACATTCAAATGGGTTAGGGAATCAGACAGTTGAGTACAAAAACAAAGAAAAAGAATACATAGAAACCAGTCTACCTGCCACACGGGTACCAAAAGTAGCAAAGATATCCCACAAAGGGAGGGAGAACACAGAGAAACACAGATTTAATACAGAAAAACCTGAGATCAGAAAAGCTGCCTGACGTTGGTTGATCCAGAGACTGCACTGTTCAAAATCTCTAGCAGTTAGAGAAATGCAAATCAAAGCTACACTGAGAATCCATGTCACCCCACTCAGAATGGCAAATTTAAAAATACAAGCAACAATAAATGTAGGCAAGGATGTGGGGAAAGAGGTTCACTTAATATATTGGTGATGGAACTGCAAATTGGTGCAACCACTCTGGAAAGCACTATGGAGATTGTTCACAAAACTTGGAATGGAACCACCATTTGACCCCATTGTCCCAATCCTTGGTTTATACCCAAAGGACTTAAAATTAGCAGACTACAGTGACACAGCCACTTCAATATTTATAGCAGCTCAATTCACAATAGTCAAGCTATGTAACCAAACTTAAGTGGCCTATATCAGATGAAGGGATAAAGAATGTGGTATATATATACACCATGTAATACTACTCAGCGCTAAAGAAAAATAAAATTATGTCATTTGCCAGTAAATGGATGGAACTGGAGATTATCATGCTAAGTGAAAAGAGCCAGCAGTCCCAAAAACCAAAGGCAGAATGTGGATGCTAACTCACAACAAGGGAGTGGAAGATTAGATATTCAGTGGCCTAGACAAAGAGGAATGAAGAGATGGGAGGGGCAAGAGGAAAGACAGAATGAACAGGACACATTTTTTCCTATCTTCATCTATAAATACACCACCAGTGTAGCTCCTCATCATGTATAACCACAATAATGGGATCCTATTTCCAATAAGTTATACTTATTCTATGTATGTATAATGTGTCAAAATATATTCTATCATATCAAAAATAATATTTTTTAATATTTATTTATTTACTTTAGTTGTACACAATACAATGCATTTATGTTTACGTGGTGCTGAGGATCAAACCTGGGCCGCGCACGTGCGAGGTGAGCGCTCTGCCACTGAGCCACAACCCCAGCCCCACAAAAATAATATTTTAAAGAAGAATTTTGAATAAAAATATTATACTCCTAAATTTAAAAAAGATTATAGTTTTTAATTCCCACCACTTCAAGTTGGGATGTTGATATATTAGCCTGTATGCTTTACTCCTATTATCCAATTCCTGAACTAGTTCATGTGTTTTATTTTTTATACTTGGTACCATTGTTGAACACTGATGCCACCATCCCTACTCAGGTGGCAAGTAGTGTTACAGACATCAAAGTAGACACTGAACATTTATCATGAAGTAGTGTATTTGTTGCTGACATTAGAGCCACACCTGCCCCACTCTCCAAGAGGGGACAGAAAGAGATTGGGACACTTCATGCTCATAGTGTAGAGTTCCTGCAGCTGATAAATAACAACTTAGTCAAGCAACAGTGAATCTCACTTCACATATAATCTACTCCACCTGAGCCTTGATATTTTCATCAGCTTTTCTGCTGTTGTGACCACAAGACCTAACAAGAACAATTAGAGGAAGAAACCTTTATCTGGGGGGCTCACACTGTTTAAAAATTATTTACTTTTACTTATAGGTGGACAAAGTATATTTTGTTTTATTTTATTTTAATGTGGTGATGAGGATCAAACCCAGGTGAGTGCTCTACCTCTGAGCCACAACCCCAGACCCAGGGCTCACACATTTTCAGTGGTCTCAGTCCATAGAAAACTGGCTCCATTCCTCAAAAATGGAGATGAGACCAAACATCAAGGTCAAAGAACACACAGAGGAAAGCAACCCAAGACCTCACAACATAGAAGCAGAGTGAGAGACTCCACTTGCCAGAAACAAAAAACACACCCCAAAGGCATGCCCCCAGGAACCAACCCATCCCCTCCAGCAACACTCCACCTGCCTTCTGTTACCACTCAGTCAATCCCTATCGGGGAATTAATTCACTTACTGTCATAATACAGTCATTTCACCTCTATACCTTCTTCCATTGTCTTACACATGAGTGTTTTGGGACACCTCACATCAAACCATAACACCTGACATTACTCCAACTTAAAAAACTGAAGAGACAGAAGTCCCAGACTAACAGCAAGGACACAGGGAGGAACAGTCATAGAAGGACCTCAGTTCCCACCTCTTTGCATCTACACACATATCAAAACCAGAGAGGAATCCCAGAACAAATAAGATAATTACACACAAAAGAAGACTCAAAAAAAAAAAAAGAGAGAGAAATCCATTTCAATTGATGCACAAGACAAAGACCTCTTAAAATATGAGGAAACAAGCAAACAAATCTCTCCCCAAATCTGTAATCTCCCAACAAATGATCCCACTGATAGTGATGCCGACAAAGCCCAAGAGGGAGATTAGAAAAACATGATTATTAATATTTCAATGAACTGAAAGAAGATCTAAGGAAGGAATTAAGAGAATAAATACAGGAGATAAAAGACCACTTTAATAAACAAAAAGAAACAGTGAAAAGAAAGCAAGCAGAACTCCTAGAAATGAAAGGAACAATTAACCAAATAAAAATTCACTTGAAAGCATCACTAACAGATTAGATTTTGTAGAAAATAGAACCACAGGCCATAAATACAAACTTCAGGCCTTGAAGACTGGGTGCATGATCTTGAGAACAAACAATGAAATAGAGGAAAAACCACAGAACATGACCCGAATATACAAGATCTCTGGGACAACAGCGAAAGACTAAACTTGAGAGTCATTGCAATGAAAAACAACATAGAGGGGCTGGGGTTGTAGCTCAGTGGTAGAGCACTTGCCTAGCATGTGTGAGGCACTGGGTTTGATCCTCAGCACCACATAAAAATAAACATATTGTGTCCATCTGCAACTAAAATAGATATTTTTTTAAAAAAAGAAAAGTGTGGAACCAACCTAGATGCCCTTCAGTAGATGAATGGATAAAGAAAATGTGCTATATACACACAATGGAGTATTACTCAGCAATAAGAGAGAATAAAATCATGGCATTTGCAAGTAAATGGATGGAGTTAGAGAATATAATGTTAAGTGAAGTTAGCTAATCCCAAAAAGCCAAATGCCAAATGTTTTCTCTGATATAAGGAGGCCAATACACAGTCGGGTTGGGATGGGGAGCATAGGAGGATTAGAGGAACACTAGAAAGGCCAATGGGGAGGGAGGGAAAGAAGGGGCCAAAGGGCAAAAAAAAAAAAAAAAAAAAAAAAAGGATGGTAGAATGAGATGGATATCATTACTCTAAGTGCATGTATGAAGTCACGAATGGTGTGAATATACTTTGCATACAACCAGAGATTTGTAAAAAAGTGCTCTATATGTGTAATATGAAATGTAATGCATTCTGCTGTCATTTATAACATCTTAGAATAAAAAATAAATAAATTTTTAAAATATTAAAAAAATAAAATTATTAAAAAAAGAACATAAAGATACAAACTAAAGGTATGAACAAAATTTTCAATGAAATAATGACAGAAAAACTTTCCTGAGGAAGAAACCAGGAAAATGATCTCATTCACAATAATGTCAAAATAAGTAAAATAAAGTACTTGGGAATTAATCTAACCAAGAAGATAAAAAAGAGTTCTATAATTAAAATTATAAGATAGAAAGAGATCCCATATTCTTTTAGAGTCAGGATTAATATTCTCAGAATGGCCATACTACCAAAAGCAATATACTGATTCAGTGCAATTCCCATCAAAATACCAATGACATTCCCCACAGAGTTAGGAAAAAAAAAATATCTTAAACTGATTTGGAAGAATAAGAGACCCAGATTAGCCAAAGCAAGATTAACCAAGAAAAGCAAAATGGGAGGCAACAAACTACCAGACTACAAATAATGCTCCAGAGCTATAGTAACAAAAACAGCATGGTATTGGCACCAAAAATTGACCCAAAGACCAATGGGACAGAATAGAAGACAGAGACAAATGCACATACTTAGAGCCCTCTGATACTTAACAAAGCTGCCAAAAATGTATATTGGATGAAAGAACCATTTTAATAAATGGTTCCAGGACAACTGGATAACTATATATAGAAAAAATAACACTAAAACCCTATTTCTCACCCTGCACAAAATTTAAATCAAAATGGATCAACACTTAGGAATTAGGCCAGAAACCTTGCAACTGCTAGAAGACAACATAGGGTCAACGCTCCATCATGTAATTGCTGGCACCAACTTCCTTAACAGGACACTCAAAGTGCATGAAATGAAATTATGAACAAATAAGTGGGGTACCATCAAACTACAAAACTTCTGCGCAGCAAAGGAAAGAAAGAAGAGTGTGAAGAGAGAGCCTATGGGATGGGAAAAAAATCTTGGCCAGCTGCTCATCTGATAAGGGATTAAAACCCAGAATATCTAAATAACTCAAAATACTTAATATGAAAAAATCCCATATAGCTCAGTGAATAAATGGGCAATAGAACTAAATAACTTTTCAACAAAAGAAACACAAATGACCAAAAATTATATGAAAAAATGTTCAACATCATTAGCATTCAGGGAAATGCAAATGAAAAAAACACTAAGATTTCATCTCACTCCAGAATGACAATGATCAAGAATACACTCAAGCATGGCTGGGGTTGTAGCTCAGTGGTAGAGTGCTTGGCTAGCATGTAGGAGGCACTGGGTTTGATCCCCAGCACCACATAAAAAATAAATATTAAGTAAATAATCAAAAAAATGTTGGTTGTGGGGGAAAACGTACACTTGTACATTGTTAGTGGGACTGTAGACCAGTACAGCTCTGGAAAGCAGTATGGCGATTGATTCATCAAAACAATAGAGATGTGAGCATCCTAATGAGCATCTGCCCACTCCTTGGTATTTTGCCAAGACACCTAAAATCAGCATTCTACAATGACACTGCTACCTCAATGTATATAGCAGCACAGTTCATAATAGCTAAATTATGGAATCAACCCCAGATTCCCCTCAATAGATAAATAAATCAAGAAAGTATCACACACACACACACACACACACACACATATGTATATAAAATCACACACAGTAATACACTGGGGTTCTACAAAGCCATAAAAGAAAATGAAATTATGGTGTTTGCAGGTAAATGGACAGAAATGAGAATATCATGCTATATGAAATAAGCCAAACACAAAAACTCAAAGCTTGAATGTTTTCTCCCATATGGTGAAACTAGAGTAAAACAAAGCAAATGGGGAAGGTAGGATAGGATAAGATAAAGGGAAGAGCAGTAATGGAGAAGAAGATCAAGAGGCAGAGTGCAGGGATGGGTAAGGAGAGGCGATGTAGAATGAATTCTTAAACAATTGTTATGTGCACATATAAACAGACCACAGGGAACTCCACCTTTATGCATAGGTAGAAAGAACCAATCAAATATAAATTAGTAGATGAGCAAAAGGAAGTCTGGTAGAGTAGATGAAGGAGATTGGGAGAAGTTAGGGAGGATGGGAGAAAAAGAGGGAGGGTAAGGAGCGAATCATGAACTGACATGAAATTGCATGCATGTATGATTTTGTCCAGATGAACCCACTACCATGTATCACTATAAAGCTCTACTTTTGAAAAAGAAATATATGTAAGAAAATCATTGTAAAATTTAAAAGGCAAACATAAAATTCTATGAAAATTCGGCTATAGGTGGGAGAAACTTACTGGCCTAGAGCCAGTTTTTCCCAATTTCATTTACACTAGCACAGGTTTTACTATCTTTTTATATCACGTGATCCAACTGGTACTGAAATAAGCTGAGGTTTACAGGGCTTAGAGACCAAATCAGGGGCTTTGATTTTTAGTTGGTCTTCCTTCCACCTCACTAGGCTGTGTCTAAGTATCACAGACCTTGCCACAGTCTCTAGAGTGGCTTCCCTTTCCTTCACCTAGGGGGAACTTAGTGTGTGGCAAAATGCTCCTGTCTCTAAGGAAACAGGGGTATGGGGAAGTGCTCGGTGGCAGGCACTTTTATTCCATGTAGTAGACATCCATTTCTGCCCCAGTCTCTTGCCGGCCACTTCAGAAAGCATTTTTACCAGATTTCTCTGGCTCTCTTCAATATCCAGTCTCAATTTTGGTTGCCTAGTTTTATTTTGAATGTTAACAGTGTCCCCACTCCCCAACCTCTTAACACATCATTCCACTTTTATGTCTTCTATTTTGCCTTTTGGTGCACCAGTTAATTCACCCTCTCCAGTCATCTGCATGGCCATAGCCTCAATCACTTCTGCTCAAGTTTCTCTAAGTCTGAGCCTTGAAATTCTCATGCTAGATATTCTTGGGTCATGTTAATCCTTATTTTCTCTGGTTGCACTGAATACTCATTTATCAGATAATGACCTCACCTGTCAAATGAAAGTGGACAATTTCATGGGCTGTTTACTGTGGCCTTTAAGTAAGAAACATCTGTGAACTGCTAAACACAGTACCAGCTGACAGGATCTGTCCTAATACATTGGCAGGAACACCCTAATACATTAGGGTGTTGCCTTCTTCTTTTGGAGCACTTATGGTGAGTCACATCCACTTCCCTCTAACAGGTCTTCCCCTGTCACTGTTTTCCCATTCACCAGCTAAGATGCAGCCCCATGGCTCAGTCCCTGCTCTTCCTCTTGTTCCCAGCCCCCAGAGGCCTGAAATGGAACGTGGCTCTCACCCACTCTCCTCTTACCTGGAACTCCTTTTGTGTGATACTTCACAATTTAATCAACTTTTGTAGTACCTGGGGTCCGTCTGTATGCTTATAAGCAAGCATTCTACCACTGAACTGCACTCCAACCCTTGATCAATATTTTAACATATGTTAGATCTTGTGTGGTAAAGTCTAGACTGTGCATGATTTGGGCTGCAGAGTGTTTGAGGTGTCCTGAAAACTGTGGTTGCTCCCTAGATTCAGTTATTTCTCCTGCAATTTAGGATGTTGGCATGAATTTTCTAATTCTGGTCCTCCACAGCTCTTCTTTATCTTCTCCTGGCTCAGATACTGTCATTGTCACCAGGACAAATGGTACAAATATGACAAATAAAGGGCTTGGACAAAGTGAAGGAAAATTATTAATACAAATAACTGTCAGTCTCTGTAAGTGTGTTACATGAATTTAGAAAATTTTCTGTGTGCAACAAAGCCTTCAGTCCTCTTCATTGAATCATCTGTGGCTGCCTTTCTTCTCATTCTTCTTCTTCCCACAGTTGTCCTGTTGCTCTGTTTGCATCATTGCCCTGTACATGTTCTTAAAAGTGCTCTCTGTGTCCAGCTGATTTACTTGTCTGTGCCTTTTCTACCCAGAAAATGTTTCATGTTTATAATGTTTGTCCTGAATAGCCCACTTGTCAATGAAGACAAAATTTGTTTTCTGGCAAGTTGATCATTATGCCATGATGTAAGATAGATTTAAAAATAAAGAAATCAAAAGGTCTGTATGGACTTGACCCACCTGCATTTTTGAAGGCTCCCTTTCTTGATCCTGGGCTCTTTCACTGTTTCTTTGCATTGGCGGGATCCGAAGATATTATCATAAATAACAGCAGATCCTATATGATTGTGATTTTCTTTTTCAGAGATGGATTCAGATGGTCTCCCAGGAATGAATAACTCTCCCAAGATGAAGGGTGATGCAACGGATGGCTCCTTCACCAACAAAAATGGCCACCATGTCATAGGCCACATCGATGACTATACTGCTCTCACAGAGCAGACTGGGGAGGGGAAACAGCTGGTCCAAAAGATCCTGTCTCTCCTGAGGCCCACATGCAACTTCCTGGGCCTTGAAGCTCAGAGTTCAGAGGTAGTCACAGCTGAAGCTCTTGGGTTCACTCTTTCTTTGTGCACTTTGTCCTTAATTCTACTTCCTTCTCCAATATTTATTTTTGTGGCCTGCATCTTCCAATGACAGAGAAAGCATCTTCCAGTTATTCTAGCCAGGCCCTCATTTCCCTATTCATTCTACATTCTACTCTGTTGTAGATAAGGCCAACTAGATATTCTCCCTTAGAGCCACAGAGAAGTCTATGCAATATTGCCACCATCCTTATTAAAGCATTTGTTAAGTGTTGGTGTCCATATGGTGTTGAATTTCGCACCCTCTGATGGTTTATTGTCTCTTAACAGCCATGATGGCCCACGTGGACAAAATAAAATCAATCAAATGGACAGATATTTAGGGATTTGCATCCATAGTTGGCTTATGTGTGGAAAGAATAAAAACCTGGCCACCAGAGCATTTCTTTTTACCCCTGGAGCAATGGGAGGGAAGCAGTCTACAATGCTCTTCAGAGTGCTTCTCTGTTGAGAGAAGCAGGGTCAGTGGCTGTGTGTGTGAGCCACCAGAGACCCATGGATGTGTAGACACATCCTTGCCTCCAGGGAACCCCCCACTTCAGGGCAAGACACAGAGCCCTATTGATAAACCAACTGAGGGGCCACAGGCCCACTGTGAGAAGTCACTTCTTGTGCCTCGAGTACACTGATGCAGAAGGGTCTTTTATTGCATTTAAGGAAGGTAAAAGGTCTACAGAGGACATGACGTGGGAATGAGCTTAATATAGGGTGTCCAGGCACAGGTGGCATTCTAGGTAAAGGGAGCAGAACTTCAGTCCTAGGACCTCAAAGGGATGAGCCAGGGTTTTCCAGGTTCGAGCAGCCCATGCTTTGTGCCTCATTTACAAAGGAAGCTTGAGTCCTGTGCAGGCCTACAGTGTCCTGAGCCCTGAGATGTCTCAGCTTCAGTGATGTCCATGGCTTCCTTTCCCCTTCCCACAGGCACCAGGCAACATGTGTTTCCATGAGCTAAGAAGCAGCGCCTGTGCCCTGCACCACACCCTAGAGGAGTCAGCCTCCCTCCTGACCATGTTCTGGCGAGCAGCTTTACCAAGCTTCCATGGCCCTGGGCTGCCTGGCAAAGTGGTAAGAGGCCAGTGCTGTCTTCTGGTACAAGCCCTGCTCTTCTTCCCCATAAGATTCTCTATTCTCAGTTCCAGGGCTTTCTGAGGGTCAGGAGCTTCATGGGTTGTTAGAATGTGCTGGACCTTAGTGCAGGATGCTGGAGGGAGACCCCGATCCATGGTGGCTGCTTGTGTTGAAGCTCTGATTACCTTACTTCCTCCTCACCCCAACCCCCAAGATAACAATCCAAAGAAAAGAAAAGAAATGAAGAGGCACAGACATTGATACCCTGGTAATCCATAAATATCCACTTCCATTAATCCTGAAGATTGACTGAGCTAAAATTCAGGGTCCTTTGAAGCTTCTCCACTCCTCAGGGCTTCTTGCTCAAAAGATCAGAGGATTCACTATGATCCTGCAGCTTCTTTTGGTCATGCTCCTAGACTCTCAACACACCTTTTAAATTTTCATCTCTGTGCCAGTTTTGGAAAAAGGTAGACCCCCTAAGGAATTCTTCAGCCCTGGGTGGGCTATTCTCTGGGTGCCCTCCCCAGTTTCCCATTCCACATTTAATGTTTGGCCTGCTTTGGGATCAAACTATGCTAATTCCAAGGAGGTAGTTTACCATCTTTAGGTCAGTATAGATATCTTGAAACAAAAACACTGTCATCAGGGCAGCCCTATGTCCCAGACATAGTATCTCTGAAATTCCAAGTCCTGCATGGATGGGGAAGGGCTACAAGGACCGAGATGGAGGTCTTGTTCATACTTGGGAGTTTCCTGTGGGTCTGGAGTCAGGGGTCTCCTTGATCACAGGACTGTAGGCCTGTGCTAGTCTCATTTGGGGCTTTCAGTTTCTCAACATTCCCACCTGTGGTCTCTTTCTCAACTGTTCTGAACTGGAGGTTTGAGAAGCTGTAATGGAGGGAACTCAGTCTGGGAAGTGTTGAGAAGATTGTAGAGTTCTGCCTCTGATTGGTAGGAACCACAAAGCACTGGATGCATTCCTTCTCCAAACTGTTGTCTGAGAGCCTGTCCTTCCTCCCCAGGATGAGTCGATGGAAAGGGAGCTCCTGGGTCTGCGAGCCCAAGTATCCAAACAGGAGAAGCTCCTTCAGAGCACAGCCAGCGTCTGAAGACAGCCAACCAGCAGAAGGAGAACATGGAGCAGTTCATCGTCAGCCAGCGTAGGTGCCCCTGAGCTGTGGAGCAGAGGAGGAAAGGGGTGGTCTTGCACATGGCCCACTTGTGCTGCAGATGAGCAGTGACCAGAGGGGCATAGAAATGTTGGGATGGGAGAGTCTGATGCACTGGGCCCAACCCTCCTGTGCCATGATGAGTAATTGTGGGAGCAGAGGGAGGGGAGGAAGGGGTCAGCAAGAGGCCATGACTGAGGGGTCAGAAGAAAATACATTAGAAAATACATGCCCAGCAAGTAGGGCCCAGATGGTAATTTCTGCTTTGTGGGGCTCTTTTGTCGTTTCAGTGACCAGGACACATGATGTTTTGAAGAAGGCAAAGACTAACTTGGACTAAGGAAATGGTTGCACCTTACACAGTCGCAGAGCCTGCTTCAAATACATCACCATCTGTCATCAGATCTGTAAGTGACCCTGACCTCCTTTGACCTTCCAGGAGATATCTGGTCCACTAGACAGGTCATAGCTCCTAGATAGCCTCCTCCTAGGATTCCATCCCTTCACCCTCCTGCCCCCTCAGCGCCCTCCCCTGCCTTTGCTCTCCCCTTGTCACCATCTCTCCACTTTACCCCAATTTTCCTCCTTGGTGTCAGTCACAAGGAGAGCCAGGAGAAATGCAGTACAGTTGGTCTTTAAGGGAAGAAACTTTTAAAGACAGCCTGTAAATTAGTTGTCTACCAAGAGATCTTGAGGCCATTTGTGCATTCTGGACATTCCTGAACTACTTTATGAAAAACCAAATAAGGCATAACCTTATAAATTGATGTTACTGCCCAAAATTAGGTTAAGAATAGCAATTTTATTTTGACACATCATTTTCTTTAAAAGCATGAAGGAAGATCCACTTGGTCTCATTGATATAAAAGAAAAATTGATAATAAGAAAAACACTGAACTTGAAGGGAAAAGTTTTAAAAATATATGTATCAGATATTCTCTATATTTACTTAAATGCTGTGCTAATAATTCCCTAGAAATACTTTGAGGAAAAATTGTACTTTATGTGTAACTGATTATTTTAAAAATCAGAAATTAAACTTTAAACTTAACATGGTAAACATCAGAGCAGTTGAGCATTCTCCAAGGAATGTTCCTAAATTGTACCCTGAGAGCCTTCACACCCAGAGTGTGATCAAGGATGGGCCATGTTTTAACTAGCTCTTCTTTTCTAATTCCCTTTAATTCTACTCTGAGGATTGCTTTCTTTCCTGAGCCTCTTTAGCACAACGCTCACAGGATTGCCTCTGTACAGCCTCATCCTATTCCTGCCAAGTTAACCCAGCAGCCTTTAGTTCCTGCTAGTTCCCTCCAGTGTGCAGGCCACCCTCTCTTCTTCCTGATGTCTGGTCTCTAGCTCCAGGCTTGTTACTAACTGGTTGTATGCCTTTGGCTGGCCCCTTTGTCTCTGTGAGCAGCTGCCCCTCATCTGTTAAAGGTGGACCTGGACTTAGATGATCTCTGAGGTCCCTGCCAATTTGACCTCTTCTTAAGAAAACTGAGACACACACTTAACAGGAGAACTTTCCCCAACATGTCCTCTCCAACTACCATAGGCTGTTTGTTTCTACATGTGTGTGTTTCATGCTTTATGTTCTTTTTTCCTAAAAGATGACAAATGCCTTTATTTCCCTTTAGATGACATAACTTGTAGAATGAACTGGCTTATGAAAAGAAAGTTGTAGGATATGACCATGCAGCATGCAGTGGGGCAGTGGCTGGGGCAGCAGGGATTTGGGTGCACAGGGAGGCTTTTAGTCTAAGCTGGAACCTGAATCTCCTCCAAACTCAGTGTATCTCCTTGGCTCATCCTTTTAACCACCTCCCACCATATTCCTGCTTCCTGCTGCATGCTTTGCCCTCATTCCAGCATCTGGGCATCATCAGCAGTGTCTGACAGTTCCATCTCAACAGGTTGTTTTTATGTTTGCTTGCAGGTGAAATCCTTAAGGGCCCTGCATGTGTGCTCCAGCCTTGAGACCTTTGCCTTCTAGGAGCCACACAAGAAGCAAAGCCACCACAGGTCCCTGAAGCATGAGGAAGCCTAGGCCTACCCTCTTCCCCCATCTGAACAACTGCCTATCCGCTAAGGAGCATCTGGGCCCTATTCCTTTATAGCTGGTGCAGGTCTGAAGAGGTGATCAGAGATGTCTCCAATAGGCAGAAAGGCAGAATGACTTCCTGGCAAATACCACCAGGCCCAGCACTAAGCAAAGTGCACCTAAGTGCATGGTAACCTTGTGACACTGCTTCTGAACAGCCTCAGTGGCACAACACCTGCCACAGCACAGATCTCACCTCAGCATCTCTCCTCAGATGATCAACTTGGGGGAAATAGTTGCCTCCTACACATGGGTTGTGTGGTCCCAACATGGAGCTCCTTGGCAGTTCTAGAAGCACCTAGTGAGCAGCAGGACACTGCTGGACAGTGTCAGTGGAGCTCAGCAAGCACCTTTCACAGATCCACACCTGACCAGGTAGCTCCTCTGGGCCAAGTCAGGCTGGACTTTGCACTGCACCATCAGGTCTGACCTCATTGAGTCCATGCAAAGGAAGGAAATTGGTGACTTGCTAAGAGGCCCTCTCATTCATAGCCTAGCACAATCTGCTTCCTTTATTAACACGTTCTCCAAATTTTACTATCCCTGACCCCCATTCAGTATGCTCTCCCATTTTTTAACCAAGCTTCTCTCAGGGGAATATGAGATTGATGTCCACAGCAAGCCTATGCAAAGTCTTGCATATGGCAGCCTCTACTTGTTTTTTAGTGGTGTGGGCAAGGCCCCAATTGTACTGAAGCCTCCTCCTTTGTGTCTTTAGAGTGCTCCTAGGATGTGAGTAGGTGTGTATAAATGTATGATAGAGATTTATTTATGTTGCTGTAGCCATATGTTGAAGGCCAACATCACTCTTGGACCGGGAGGGTGAGACAGAGTAGTGGTCTTTTGGTGGCTAGCTTTTTTTTAAAGCAAAATTTGTATAAATAGTTTCTTTTTGTCAGCCTTGTTTCCCATTTGTATACCAGTCCCTAGAACAAGTGTTAAGAGTAGAAAATAAACTAAGCCAAACCAAAAAAAAAGCCAAAGGCTGAATGTTTTCTCTAATAAGCAGAAGCCGATCCATTAAGGGGGGTTGGGGGGAATAAAGGAACTTTGCAGTGGGGAGGAAAGGAAGGGTTAGGGTGTGGGGGTGTGAAGGATGGTGGAATGAGACGAACATTAATACCCTATATACATGTTTGACTACACTACTGGTGTGACTCTGCACCATGAGGAAGGGAGAAGTTGTGCACCATTTATGTACAATACTGTCATATATAACTAATTAGAAAAAAATTAAAATAAAAAGATAAAATTTTTTAAAAAGAATAGAAAATAAAATGGTCATGAAGAAATTTATTAGCTAATTCTGAAGCGTAAGTTTAAAAGATTACAATTTTCCCTCTTTGCCATTTTGCAAAAATCTCTAAGATATGATGGAGTGATTTTAAAATTGATGTGCCTTTACAGTTTTCGCAGGGAAGGGCATATTCTGCTGTTTGTTCTGCAGCATTAGAACTCGAGAGTCAGGAAAGCAATGGAAAAAATAGGTTTCTTTCCATCCTGAGTTTGAGCAAGATAGAGGAGAACATTCTTTCACAGGTCTCCCTCTTTGGTTACCCAGTGTTGTGGCATTTTCTATAAAGCCCTCTCCTTTTTCATGAAAGATATGGTGTTGAAAGAGTTAATTTTGACTTCTACTTGCTGCTGTTCAGTTCTTTATTCACATATATGGCCACCAGGTATCCCTATTTCAATTATTTAGATCCAGACTAACTCTGTACATTTATCTTTTCTTGAAAAGAGCAACACAAACCTTTTTCTATAAGTACTTAATTTCTAGTTAATAAGCTTTAAGAGTCTTTTGTGATTAAAATAAATTTCTCTTACTTTTAAAGTAGATATAAATCCCTTAGAGCAAAAAAAGTCCTTCAGCCTTGCCTCCCTTTTTTCCCTGCTTCTAGATTTTATAAACAACTGCTATCAAAGAAAAACAATAGTGCTGTGGAATCCCAGACAAAGAAGGTTGACTTTTATCAGACAGCCTAAATAGTATGCAGAGAAAACAGTTTCAGTCACGTACAGGGCCTTGAAAAGGTGCAAGTGACCTCAAAACCTTGAAATATATAAAATAAGAAATTTAATGTCTAAAAATTAAGTCATGTCTGTAATGTAATCACCAAAGAAAGTGTAAATATTCTGTGCTGCCAATTATTGTGCTTAAAACCTAAAAGAAAGTGAAAAGTAGAGAGAGAAGATTCCACAGGCTGACTTGTGTGTCGGTGTGTTATTTTCCCCATCGCTGCTTCTCTGCCTCCGTACTTCGCTGAGCGCTCGCGTTGTACCCCCTGACTGGGGCTGGCCCCCAGCAACCCAGAGTCATGGAAAGCTTTTATAAGAAAAGAGGGCACAGTGGGGAAAAAATGGCAGAAAATACCCAAGTGTATATTTAGTTAGGCTGTGTTGATTAGAAACCTGTCTCAGTGCATGTTCCCCCTTTGCAGTGCCCATCAGGGCCCTGCAGTCCATTAGCCTCCATCCTCAGTATAAAGAAGATCAAAAGTTAAAAAAAAATTTGAAGATTTTCATTTCAAAGGGTGTCTGTTTCACAATCAGCTGTGAGGATTGTAGGAGGGACACTCTGGGCTGCAATATCCAGTGCTTTAGTGGGTGTGGGACTCTAATCTAAGATCTGAATCTTTATGTAAGTATCCCAGGTGATACTGATGCAGACACAGTTTAACATGCTGATGATTCTGATACAGGTGGGCTGAAGACCACAGTTTCAGACATATTATACATGTCATTTAGTCAACAAATTTATTTAGAACCTTAATGGAAAATCCTATCATTCCATAAATTTTGAAATACAAATCTTAAAATAATCCTTCAGAAAATTCTTGTGTCCTTTCACCTTGTAGAATTAAAATAAAGCTATTACTCTACAATTATTTTCTAGAAATAGTTAAAAATGAACACAATGACAGAACAAAAACTGTAATCATTATCAGGAAACCACAACCATTGTCAGCAGCAACAAACAAAATACCCTTCAAGAGACCTCCCTGTGTAGAGACATGGCCACTCCTGTGGGGAGATGTGAAATCAACCTGTGATTTACACTCAAGGGTTTTATGTATTTACATGAGTGCTTTTGGCTTTGAAATACAGAGGAATTTGCTGGCAAAATAAGCTGAATGGTTGGAAACTCTTCATACCCATTATTGAATTTAAAGATAAAGCAGCCAATAGCAAGGACCTCTAGCCTGAGGTGATTGCAGCAGCCTGCAAATTTCCTCCCTTTATCTCTGTGCTTCAAGAGTTGATAGCCTTGATAAAACAATCAGTGATCACAGGACAACTCAAAATTGATACTTAATAAGTAGCTTACTAAGTAGCAACTTTATGATGACAACAACAACATATTACCTCTTGTAAGTCTGAGAACTTGTGGAGACAGTGCCCAGCTACTTTTGGAGAAAACTTCTGAAAGCTCTTTTATTTTGCCTTTTGTGACTATAGAAAAATAGTTGTTTGAATTAATAATTTTTTAAAAAGTGACAGTAAAATATCCTTTGAGGCAGATTATCCAGCATATAATTTTTATAAGTATATTCTTTCTCTGTGTGTGACAGAATCAGAACTCATTCTGTAAGAAAAAAGGAAAGGGGAAAACCTCAGTCTATGACTATAACTGTTTTTCAATTTTCTCTAATTCAAATTTAAAAAAGGAGAATCCTGTGATGAAAATAGACTGAAAGTTCATAAAGGGAGACAGAAAAGAAACAGAGGACAGGTACCTATTGTAGCACTTAAAGTATGTAATAGTGTCTCTTGACCTGCTGACCTAAGACCTTCAGAATTTACAAAGAATTAATCATGTCCTCAGATCTCCTCACTGCTGAAGTGAGAGAGGCACTAGTGATGATTTTCCATTGCTGTGGTAACAAATTTCCACAAACACCATGGCTGAGAACACAACCCATTGTGTTAGAGTTGTAGGTTAGGGGTCCATAGGAGGTCCCATTGGCCTAAAATCATTGGGAGACAGGGCTGTCTCACCCAATGGAGGATCTCAGGCACATCCTGCTTCCTTGCTTTTTCTGGCTCTAGAAGCCACCCACTTCTTGGCTGGTGGCTGCTTTCTCTAACTTCAAAACCACCAGCAGCTGGCATTGTGCCTGGTCCATCACCATGACTTCTTTCTCTGCCTCCTCTTCCATTTTAACACCCATGGGATTACTTGGATTTTGTAGATGATGCTGGGCCATCCAGGATAGTCTCCCATTCTCAGAATCTTTAACATAATACCATCTGCAAGGTCCTTTGCTAGATAATGAGGCATGTTCACAGGTGCCAAGGATAGGGAAGAAGATCTCCTGGGGACATTATTCTGCCTGCCACATACTCTTAATTCATGTGCAAAGTAATATTGGAATTAAAAGCAAAAATCTCTAACTTAAGCCAACTTAGTAAAATTAAGACACTACCTCAAATATAGTTTTCAAAAGCAACTCAATATTATATTAAGTTCAAATTTAGGCCCTAGAAATTCTCCACTGATGACTTCAGGATTTCCCATGTATCAGATTTACTTTAGATGTGGCCCTTATTTCCTGAAAGGCTGGCTTTGGATGCAGAAATCTCATCTGAGGCAAAGAGCACACAGTGAAGAGGGGAGGTTGAGGAAGATTTGGTGTACCTGGAAGCCTCTGGACCTTCACTTGGTACGTGGAGAGGTCTAAATGGGGCAGTTGGATGGTTTTACTTTGAGTCTGCCCTGGTCTGTCTTCCCTGCAGTTTGCAATTCCTGTAACCATTGAGATCCTGTATGTCCCCTGGACACCAAGAGGGTCTCCTGGGGAAGGGTTTATGGATTGAAGTTCCTGGAAGTCAGGGCAGGATTCTAGCCAGAAGGAACAGGAGATTCCTGACTGCTGTTCACTGCATCCACAGAGCACTTACCAGTCCTTGGGGCTGCTGTGGAAGCTTAGCTCTCAGGTGCAGCTGCAGTCATCTTCCTTGGTCTCCTCAAAAGCAGGTGCTTCCCATAGAAACATGTAGTTGTGCTTCTCCCAGGTGCAAAGTATTCCTTCACCTTCATCTGAGATATGGACAACCCTGCTATGTTGGCCTTTATGGTGTGTATGTGAGAGGGCCACAGGCTATGGGGACAGGAGTAGCAAGAATGGGAATGAGGAGTGTACAAAACAAGGCTGGCAATGAGAACAGGAAGGAGGAGAGGAATTGGGGATACAGTGTGTGGAGGAATTTGAAGTCTCTGTGTTCTGTTCTCAGTCCAAGAAGGGCACCCAGTATCTCTGGAACTCAGCTGTTGATTGGTTGGCTGTCAACAGCTGTTCTTTGGACTGTGCTGTTTCAGGTGACTGACAGGTATGGAGAAGTGTATTAACTGAGTCAAGCGACCATGATAGACAAGATAAACTCAACCTAGCAAATCCATATCCCAGTACCTAGAACTTGTGAATATGTTACTTTACATAGCAAAAAAGAATACTTGTGATCTAGTTAAGTATGTTCAGATAGGGAGATTGTCCTGGAGAGTCCAGTTTGTTTACTATAGTCTATGTAAGTGAAAGAGTTATCAATGTAAAATAACAATTCTGCTTTAAATGAAATAATAAAATAATTGATTCTGTGCCAAACATTCAGACCATGGTTTAGGATCATGGATTCACATTACCCTGAATGTTGATTTTGACATTAAATAGGTAGACTATATCAAAGCACATGCATCTTTTCTAAAGGCATTGTTAGTTTTAGCGTTGGAGGAAGTGAGAGGTCTACTACAAATAGTGATACATTCTGACAATTTTATCTAAGAGTCATAAGGATGTTAGGTCACCTACAGAGGTTGAACATAATGGTTATTAAAGGAACTGCAATAGCCCAAGATAACTTTGACTCAATTAGCAATAGTTCATATCTCCACAATCATGATGTTCTACTCAGCTAAGTCCAAACAGTGTGAATGATCTTTAATATAGAGTCAGCCTCTTCAGAAAATTTCAGCTCCACCAAGGGTTAAATGAATATGTCAGAATGATGTGACATGGGACTTACTTGATCACCCATGACTGGCTTTAAAGAAGGTTGGGGTCTACAGGCCAAGGAAGGTGGGGCAGCCTCTACAAGTTGGAAAAGGCAAGGATACATAGGCCCCCATAACCTCTAGAAAAGAATGCAAACTTGCCCACAGAACATCAATATAGTGCAGTGAAGTTCATTTTAGACTTCTGTTCTTCAGAAGTATAAGACAATAATTTGTACAACATTGAACTTTTGGTGACTTGTTACAGTAGCAAAAGTATAGTGCTTACTGATAGATTAGGATTTTTTTTTGGTACCAGGGATTGAACTCAGGGGCACTTGACCACTGGGCCACATCCCCAGCCCTGTTTTGTATTTTATTAGAGACAGGATCTCACTGAGTTGCTAAGTGCCTCGCCATTGCTGAGGCTGGCTTTGAACTCGTGATCCTCTTGCCTCAGCCTCCCAAGTGATGGGTAGATTAAGATATTTTAAAACCTTTTCTGGTGGCTGTTTTTCCACAAATTCAGAACAATTCTTTTTCCTGTAAAATGATTTTTTTAAGTTTTCCAATTCTTGTTGTAGATAGTTGAATTGATACTGGATATTGTAACAACCAATGTCACACAGTAAATCTAAGCTTTTCCCTTATTTTATCATTCTTTACAAAGGTCTGGCACTGGCCAAGAGATTTTGCACAGGTATGTATTTGTGACATGCTTAGGGAAGCTTGCACACTGGCTATAATGTTCTCTACAAGGTTGCTGCAGAGTGTTGGACAAATGAAGGTCCTTTATCACATCAGTGTCACCCAGCATCTGAACCTTCTGCCATGTATGAGGAATTCCCCACTTTCTGAAACTTAAGAATCAAATGCTTACTAGGGGCTTTGGAAATATCATCATAAACATCATAAACATCTCCTCCAGATTTTGAT
Source organism: Tamias sibiricus (assembly GCA_025594165.1). Taxonomy (NCBI): domain Eukaryota; kingdom Metazoa; phylum Chordata; class Mammalia; order Rodentia; family Sciuridae; genus Tamias; species Tamias sibiricus. The sequence continues at coordinate 110,755,014 of CM046658.1, read as the reverse complement.
GTAAGTTGGGGGATTCAAGGGGCATACACAGGTAATGCAACCTGACCCTGAAGCTTAGATACCAATCTCATGGTCCATAATTTAACCATGTCTAGAAGCTGCAGATGTCATGTGGCATTGGTGATATCTAGTGTCCAGGGCCAGTTGTGTCATTTGTTCACCTGTGTCCTTTCCAGAGAAAGCTGGATTGTCTGTGTCTCTATTTGATTAGAATTTTTCAACATAAATTCAAATGAAGGAAGGCCTGAAAAAATATTTGAGTGAATAAAGACCTGGGCCTCAGAAATTTACCTTAATCTTGATTTCTATAAATGACTATATTAAAGTGAAATTGAAACTTCATTCGGACCCACCAGAAGCTCCCAACGAACATATCACTAGGGACTGTTGAGAAGGATAGACCAAGTAAGACAACTGAGTAACTGAAAGAATTTAAAAACACTCCTGGCTTTGCTTCCGTGTTCCCCTGGGAAAGCCACCTTCTTGCATCCCTAGACACAGCCCTGAAGCAGCTCCAGTTTGGAGCTGCCTAATTCATGAGTCACTGTTTCCTCTAATAAACTGTTTAACATTCCACTGTACCTCAGTTTGTTTTGTACTTTTTTCTCATTCCTCTTTGTTTTCATAGCTTTTCTCTCTCTTATCCTACTGATGCTTTTACCTGTTAAAATTCCCTTAACATAGTCTCTGTCAGACTACATCAGCTGACTCCATTTCTATTCTTTTCCTATAGATTTCTTTATCTTACTCTTTCAAACTGACAAATGATAATTTTATACATTTATGAAATAATACTCCATTTCTATTGGTGAGAGAAAAGAAGTAGAAGAAAGTAGAGAAAGAGGAGGAGGAGGAAAAGGAAAAGTGTTATAAATATGACTGATGAAAAAAATTGTTGATTTTTAACCCTACTGGCAACTTTATGATTTATAAATTCGTCATACAGTATTCAGTGCACAGAAATTTTATAATCAGTTCAAATAAGTTAAGTGACTTCCAAGTGAAACTCTTAAGTCTGAATCAATATTTCTAGTTCTTCTTTTGTCTGTATGTTCCTAGTGTTTGAGTTTCTTATGCCCTTCATTCTTTTATGGGTTTGAGAGCACTGTATTTGAGAGAAAGTTAAGAAACCTATTAGGAGAGAATGAAGCAGTTAAAAAGTTTTACTTTCAGAGATATTGTAGTTGCTAATACTGGATTTAACCTTTCAGATGTGATTTCTTTTCTGGATGTGATAGTTATTCAATAAATCCCATAGGTCTGTATAATATTATAATTGTATAAAACTTTGTTACTTTATAGCCTCTTATACTGTGTCTCTGCCTTTTAATCCCATTGCAATAGCTTTGCTGAAATATTAACACATTAGTAAAACTTTTCTTAAACAAAAAAAGAATAAATTCAACAAAAACATGCAAGACTTGTAAGAAGAAAGTATAAGCTATTAATGTGTAATCTTAAATACTATGCAAAGATATGTCATGTTCCTTGTGGGAAGTCATATTAATAAATATCTACCCTGTCTATGGTTATATGTACAAACAACAGAATTCTGAATGGAACTTCTTTGAATTTGGATTACTGTTAGAAAAACACCTGCAATAAATATGAAGAAATAATACCTTATCAAAACATGGAAAAGGAATACTCTGGAAAAATATGCCATAGCAGTTTATTTTAAATATATGTAAAATTAAACAAAATAGTGTGTCATTGACGGAAAAATATTAAAAAGGGCATTACAAAGTTGTAAACATTTCAGCATAAAATTTAAATGTATATGGGAACCAAAATATGATAAATTTGGCATTTTAACTCAGTGGGGAAAAGGATGGATTACATAATAAATGAAGTCATAATAACTGGATATCATTTTGGAAAAACATCAAATTCTTTTCAACTAGATTCATTAACCTCATATTTCAAGACACCGAGCATTGAAAATTCTAGAAGCTTCCACATTAAGAAAAATAATGTGCCTAAAAAGAGAAAAAAATGGAAAAGAACAAAATTGACTTTTCACCAGCCACACTGAATTTCAAAAAGAGATAAAGACTTTACATGCCTTTAAATTTGTGATAGAAAATAATGTTCACTCTTGAGTTCTCAGTGAAAATATCTATATCTAGGAGACCTAACCTCCCAGGACCCTCCATTGAACAATTCTATGTACTTATGTGAATAGGAATGTTAGTAAATCTATGACCATTATTTCTACCTGGGACATGCCAAATGTACTCCATTTATCATGGCAAGGCTCTACATAGTTGTGTGGAAGAAGATGATACAACCCTACATCTCTGTTTGGGAATATGTCACCTCACCCTTTGCAAGAAGTCCTCATCGTACTGGCTATAGAGAGGGACCATCTTTGTTCAAGTCTGGTAGATGTTTTCGGCCCAGACAAGGATTAGTGACTATTCTCCACTATGTATAAGCCTCAGGTCAGTGAGTGTAGTTGCCATCGTGAAGTCACCTGTGTGACCATCCTTAGAAAGCTTCAGTGCTCAGAACCTCAGAACTGACCACAAGTTCTGTCCTCTGTTTCCCCCATCATGTCACACCTATCTGAGGACAGGGCCATTTTCACACAAGGAGTTTTCTTCTTTTAGAGGGAATACTGTGAGCAATGTTGGTGTTATGTTCTGGGCATATCCCTTAATAGAAAATAAAAGAGTCCCTGTAACTGGTTCCATGTTTTTATTTTTGTTTTTGTTTGTTTGATTATTTGTTTGAGGTCCTGAAATTTCTGCTACAGAGTAGAGTTACTTCTAAGTTTGGGATAGACCACAAATTATGTCATGGGTAAAAAAAAAGAAAGAAAGAAAGAAAGAAAAAATAATTTTTTTCAGATATTTGAGTATTTTAAAAGACTTTAGAAAACAGTGGGGCCTTATTTTGCAATATGATAAGTGATAAATTTGGCATTTTAACTCAGGGGGGAAAAGGATGGATTACATAATAAATTAAATAATAACTGGATATCCTTTTGGAAAAAATTAAATTTTTTCCAACTAGATCCATTATCCTCATATTTCAAAATGCTGAGCATTAACAATTCTAGAAGCTTCTACATTAGAAAAAAATCATGTGCCTAAACAGAGAAGAAAATAACTTATAGACATATTGGTCATACATATTAATGATTTTAGACTTTGAACAATGATAACTCCCTGAAATGCTTTGTGTGTGTGGCATGATCCAATTTACATTTTTGAAAGATCTGTCCTTCACAAGTGAAGCAAGAAAGACTCAGGAGGTCATGAATTATATATAGGACTTAGATGAAGGTGTTGGCATTATAGGTGGAATCAAAAGATTATTAAGAGGTAGAGTTCGACCAAAGCCACGAGAGGACAACAGGCGTGGAGGCCCAGGCACCCCGAGCTGCCGCTGTCCTCCTGCCCAGCAGCACATCGATAACGCGGGAGAAGCATGAGCAGATCCTGGTCCTGGACCCGCCCACAGGCCTCAAATTCAAAGTTTCCTGTGACCAACTTTAGTCCCAAAAAATTAAATGGGGAAAAAAAAAAAGATGGCGGACAGCAGAGAAGCACTCTAGGGAGATCGTCACTAAAAGAGACTTAGCGGGAAGATTGAACATGTTCCTAGCAACACTCGCACACTGGAAGAAAGCCAGACGCCAGCAGTGGCCTCACAGACTTCTTTCGCCTAAATTGCCCAACAGGACGTACACGCCTCGGAGTGACACACAGGTCCAGGGTACTGCTATTGGGACCGGGGAAGGCACCGCCATTTTGGAGGAGGGCTGCGGCTGACTGCAGACATCCAAGGATCGGTCCAGAGCCGGGAGAACAGCACACACCTGGGTGAGACGCGCGCAGCCAGCAGGGAAGGGCCTGCCTGAGGCCAGCGCAGCAACCACGAGATCTATAACTGGGGGCGGGCGGGGGGAATGCGTGCCTTTTGGATAAACCCTTTCTTGGTACTATTCACGTACTGACACCCCCCTACCCCCCAGCCATTATTCCTCTGTGCCAATCTGCCGCTGGCCAAAGCTGCAGACTAGACTCCACTGTGACTGTCTGGGCATGATCCAGGACAACTGGTTTAAACTGGAAGAGCTTCCCAGGGTCCTGTCTATTTGAAACTTGTTCCTGGTTTCTACTCTGCTTTTTGTTTGTTTGTATGTTTGTTTGTTTTTGTTTTTGTTCTGTTTGATAGTGTGATTATTTGTGTGTCTGTGTTCCTCTTTCTTTTCTTCCCTTCTCACTTTAGTCTCTTCTGCCCTCATCTTATCTATTTACACCCTGTCATTATGTACTCATCAGAGGCGGAAACAAGGTATACGCAGAAATTGGGACTTCTAAGCCTGGGGCAATTGAATATACAGAAAAGCGGTGTTATATATAGTTTACTCTCTATTTTTCTTGACTCAGTTTCTCTCTCCTCTCTCTTACACTAATTCTTACTTCTTTGTTATCTCTCATTGTTTCTTTTTATTTTTTCTTTTCCATCTTTCTTTATTTTTCTTCTCTCAAAGGCTAAATAAGTTTGGTTTATATATAAATCGGTCTTTCCTCTAAATTGCTCACTCCATTCTCTTTCCTCTCTTGTCTGCTGATATTAAACCACTTCCATAGAATTCTATTTTTATACTTCCTAAGAAAGAACATCTCAGTAACCTCACTTGCTTCTTCCTAAACATATCATCTCTGTGTCCAATACTGAAACTGTAAACCCCAACACAAGCATACAGAGTAAATTGGAAACAATGCCTGAGTTAACTAAATCTGTACATTGTGATCAAACTGGGATTTGATGTAAAGAAAGTGTTAGAGCTTAAATTGTAAGGTATTTATAAGGGGACCTGACAGCATTGTACCACAGGAGAAACATAAGGCTATAAGGTGAAATTGAAATAGGCAAGGTCCCACAGTGCTAGGAGAATACACACAAGCATAATGAAGAAGCAAGGGAAGAAAGTGGCTGAAACCAACCAACATACCCCCTCAGTAGATTCCATGGCAAGCACAGTTGGTCAAATGCCAGAGATGGAATTTAGAAATTACATATTCCAAATGTTTATGGATCTTAAGAATGAACTCAAAAATGAGATGAGAGAGCAAATAGAGGCAGTAAAAGAGCATTTTGACAAAGAACTCCAAAAACAAATACAAGAAGCAAAAGATTACTTCAATAGGGAGAAAGAGATTCTAAAGAAAAACCAAACAGAAATTCTGGAAATGAAAGAAGAAATAAACCAAACTAAATGCTCAATTGAAAGCATCACCAACAGATTAGATCAGTTGGAAGAAAGGATCTCAGATAATAAAGAAAAAATATATATCCTAGAGAAAATCTAGAGGACACGGCAAAAGTAGCAAGAAAACAAGAACAGAGCATTCAGGAATTATGGGACAGCATAAAAAGACCAAACTTAAGAGTGATTGGTGTTGAAGAAGGTGCAGAGTTTCAAACCAAAGGAATGAGTAATTTATTCAATGAAATAATAGCAGAAAATTTTGCAAACATGAGGAAATGAATGGCAAAACCAAGTTCAAGAGGCTTACCGAACACCAAACATACAAAACCACAACAGATCCACACCGAGGCACATTATAATGAAAATGCCTAATATACTAGGCAAGGAGAGAATACTAAAAGCCACAAGAGAAAGGAAGCAGATTACATATAGGGGGAAAACAATCAGACTATGCTCAGATTTTTCAACCCAGACCTTAAAAGCTAGAAGATCCTGGAATAGCATATTTCAAGCTCTGAAAGAAAAGGGATGTCAAACAAGAATCTTACATCCAGCAAAATTGAGCTTTAGATTTGAAGATGAAATAAAAACCTTCCACGATAAACAAAAGTTAAAAGATTTCACAACTCGAAAGCCAGCACTTCTGAACATCTTGGGCAAAATTTTCCAAGAAGAAGAAGAGAAAAATAACAATGAAAATCAACAAAGGGAGATAGTAAACTAAAGGAATTACCAACCAGAGGAGAATCCAATTCAAGCTAAATACCATAATACATTTAAAAATGGAGGGAAATAAGAATCACATCTCAATAATAACCCTAATGTTAATGGCCTAAACTCACCATTCAAAAGACACAGATTGTCAGACTGAATTAAAAGAAACAATCCAACAATTTGCTGTCTCCAAGAAACACACCTCATAGAAAAAGACATCAAGTGATTGAAGGTGAAAGGCTGGGAAAAGTCTTATCACGCACATGGGCTGTGGAAGCAGGCAGGGGTTTCCATTCTCATATCAAATAAGGTAGACTTCAAGCCAAAGCTAATCAAAAGGGATAAAGATGAGTATTTCTTACTACTTAAGGGAACCATTCACCAACAAGATATAACAATTATAAATCTATATGCCCCAAATAATGGAGCACCTACAGTCATCAAACAAACCCTTATCAAGTTCAAGAGTAAAATAGACCACAACACAGTTATTCTAGGGGACTTCAACACACCTCTCTCACCAATGGATAGATCATCCAAACAAAAGCTAAATAAAGAAACTTTAGGCCTTGTTAAAACAATTAATAACTTAGACCTAACGGACATATATAGAATATTTCATCCCTCAGTAAGTGAATACACTTTCTTCTCAGCAGCACATGGCTCCTTCTCCAAAACTGACCATATATTATGTCACAAGGCAACTCTTAGCAAATATTAAAAAAAATAGAAATACTACCTTGTGCGGCATTTCTCAACCAGGAATTGAGCTGGATTTCCACTCCGTTAATTTGGGGCAGTGAATCTGAGTTCTTCCTAACCAGGAATCGAGCTGGATTTCCACCTGTTAATTCAGGGCAGTGAATCTGAGTTCTTCATCGGTTACACAAATGAGTTTGAGCCCAAGCTCCTTCCAGTTAAATGCCTGGAAGTTTGAACTTGGCTCCTTTTTGCTGATGAGATGCCACTCTTATGCGACTATAGAGGAATTAACTTTGTCTGTATTTGCTCTTGATGTATTTCTGCTGCATGACCACCGGGTTCTAATACATTTAATTATCAAAAATAAAACCAGTTCTATGGCCCTGTGGAATCTACCCAGAAGCTACCTAAACCAGCAAGATAGGTTTTTTCAGCTAAAGTCTAGGCCCAGTTGAAATTTGAAGAAGATACTAGGGCAATATAACTTTATTAGCAGGAATGCCTAGAGTTGAGGAATTTTTTAACATTAGCTTTAAGATTTTTAGAATGTTTTTCCCTGCCTATAGATAAGAATAATCAGTAGTATATACTTAGGATAATATTTGACTACCCTGGAAATTCCTGAAATTCTATAAAGTAACCTTCTATAGTTAATTACTGGAATTCTTTATTGTAACCTCCTTCACTGGAATTCTGTATTGTAACCTCCCTTACTGGAATTCTTTATTGTAACCTCCTTTACTGGAATCCCTTATTGTAACATCCTTTAATGGAATTCTTTGATGTAACCTCCTTTACTGGAATTCTTTTATGTAACCTCCTATAGTTGAAAATGTGAATTACTGTGCTTGTGGGGATGTATAAAAAAACATGCTGAGAAAAGTAAAATCAGAGTAGAAGGATTTCTGCAACCTAACTCGTGTGCATTGCATTCATTTCACCGACGTTTCCCCATCAGCACCGTTTTTCAGGACTCACCCTTTCCCTGCTGCTGAAGCCGGCCTTCGGCAACCTTGCATTCTATGAGACCATAATGGGATAAAATTGGAAATCAATGATAATACAAGAAATTAAAAAAAAAAAAAACCTACTCCAAAAGCTGGAAGCTAAAAAACATGCTACTGAATGAACAAGGGGTTGAAGAAGACATCAAGGAGGAGATTAAAAAATTCCTAGAGGTAAATGAGAACACAGATACATCGTATAAAAATCTCTGGGACACTATGAAGGCAGTGTAAGAGGAAAATTCATTGCACTGAATTCCTTCATTAAAAGAAAAAAAACAACAAATAAATGACTTAACATCACACCTCAAAGCACTAGAAAAAGAGGAACAGATCAACACTAAGAGCAGTAGAAGACAGGAAATAATTAAAATCAGATCTGAAATTAAGAAATTGAGACTAAAAAAACAATTCAAAGAATTGACAAAACCAAAAGTTGGTTCTTTGAAAAAATAAATAAAATTGACAGACCCCTAGCAATGCTAACGAAAAGAAGAAGAGAAAAAACTCAAATTACTAACATCTGTGATGAAAAAGGAAATATCACAACAAACACCTCAGATATACAGGAGATAATTAGAAATTACTTCGAAAACTTGTACTCTAATAAAATAGAAAATACTAAAAGTATAGACAGATTTCGAGAGTCATATGAATTGTCCAAACTGGAACAGGAGGCTATACACAATTTAAATAAATCAATTTCAAGTGAAGAAATAAAAGATGCTTTCAAAAAACTACCAGCAAGAAAAAGTCCAGGTCCTGATGGGTTTACAGCCGAGTTCTACAAGACCTTCATAGAAGAACTAATACCGATGCTCTTCAAATTATTTCAAGAAATAGAAAAAGAGGGAGCTCTTTCAGACAATTTCTATGAGGCCAATATCACATTAATTCCAAAGCCAGGCAAAGACACAGCCAAAAAAGAAAACTTCAGGCCAATATCTTTAATGAACATAGAGGCAAAAATCCTCAACAAAATTCTGGCAAATCGGATTCAAAAACATATTAAAAAGATAGTGCACCACGATCAAGTGGGGTTTATCCCAGGGATACAAGGCTGTTTCAACATTCGGAAATCAATAAACATAATACATCACATCAATAGACTTAAAGATAAAAACCATATGATCATCTCAATAGACACAGATAAAGCATTTGACAAAATACAACACTCCTTTATGTTCAAAGCTCTAGAAAAATTAGGAATAACAGGAGCATATCTCAACATTATAAAAGCTATCTATGCAAAACCTCAAGCTAACATTATCTTAAATAGGAGAAAAATTGAAAGCATTCCCTCTAAAAACTGGAACAAGACAGGGATGCCCCCTCTCACCACTGTTATTTAACATTGTACTTGAAACTCTGGCCAGAGCAATTAGACAGATGAAAGAAATGAAAGGGATCCAGATAGGAAAAGAAGAGCTCAAATTAGCACTATTTGCTGATGACATGATAATATACCTAGAAGACCCAAAACACTCTACCAGAAAACTTTTACAACTAGTAAATGAATTCGGCAAAGTAGCAGGATACAAAATCAATACCCATAAGTCAAAGGCATTTTTGTACATGAGTGACAAAGCCTCTGAAAGGGAAATGATGAAAACTACTCCATTTACAATAGCATCAAAAAAAATAAAATACCTGGGAATCAACTTAACAAAAGAGGTGAAGGACCTCTATGATGAAAACTATAGAACACTAAAAAAAGAAATCGTAGAAGACCTCAGAAGATGGAAAGACCTACCTTGTTCTTGGATAGGTAGAATTAATATTGTCAAAATGTCCATACCACCAAAAGCATTATACAGATTTAATGCAATTCCAATCAAAATCCCAATGACATTTCTCAAAGAAATAGAAAAAGCAGTCATGAAATTCATCTGGAAAAATAAGAGACCCAGAATAGCTAAAGCAATCCTGAGCAAGAAAAGTGAAGCAGGCGGCATCACCATAACAGACTTTAAATTATACTATAGAGCAATAGTAACAAAAACAGCATGGTATTGGCACCAAAACAGACTAGTAGACCAATGGTACAGAATTGAGGACACAGAGACTAATACATATAATTTCAGCTATCTTATTTTAGACAAAGGTGCCAAAAAATGTACAGTGGAGAAAGGATAGCCTCTTCAACAAATGGTGCTGGGAAAACAGGAAAGCCATATGCAACAAAATGAAATTAAACCCGTATCTCTCACCATGCACAAAATTCAATTCAAAGTGGATCAAGGACTTAGGAAATAGACCAGAGACAACACACCTAATAGAAGAAAAAGTAAGCTACAATTTCCAACATGTCGGATTAGGCTCCAAGTTCCTTAACAAGAATCCTGTAGTGCAAGAATTAATACCAAGAATTAATGAATGGGATAGATTTAAGCTAAAAAGCTTCTTCTCAGCAAAAGAAACAATCAGTGAGGTGAATAGAGAGCCAACTAAGTGGGAACAAATATTTAATACATGCACATCCGATAGAGCACTAATTTCTGGAATATATAAAAAACTCAAAAAACTTGACACCAAAAAAACAAATAACCCAATCAATAAATGGGCTAAGGAATTGAAAAGACACTTCTCAGAAGAAGATACACAATTAATCAACAAATATGTGAAAAAATGCTCAACATTGCTGGCAATTAGAGAAATGCAATTCAAAACTACTCTAAGATTTCATTTCACTCCAGTCAGAATGGCAGCTATCAAGAACACAAACAACAATAAATGTTGGAGAGGATGTGGGGGAAAAGGCACACTCATACATTGCTGGTGGGACTGCAATATGGTACAACCGTTATGGAAAGCAGTATGGAGATTTCTTGGGAAAATGGGAATGGAACCACCCTATGACCCAGCCATCCCACTCCTGGGTCTATTCCCAAAGGACCTAAAAGCAGCATATTACAGTGACACAGCTACATCAATGTTTATAGCAGCACAATTCACAATAGCTAGGTTGTGGAACCAACCTCAATGTCCATCAGTAGATGAATGGATAAAGAAAATGTGGTATATATACACAATGGAATTTTACTCAGCAATAAAAGAGAATAAAATAATGACATTTGCAGGTAAATGGATGAAGTTGGAGAATATAATGCTAAGTGAAATCAGTCAATCTCAAAAATCCAAATACTGAATGTTTCCTCTGATATAAGGAAACTGGTTCACAGTATTGTTGGGTCGGTGTACATAGGAGGATTAGAGGAACACTATAATGGTCAAAGGGAAGGGAGGGGAAGGAAGGGAGCAAGGGGGGAAGGGGGAAAAAGTGGTTGAATAAGATGGATATCATTATTCTAAATGCATGATTGAAGACTTGAATGCTGCGAATATACTTTGTATACAAACTGTTTTGTGTAAAAAAAATGCTATATATGTATAGTAGGAACTGTAATACATACTACTATAAATAAAATTTTTTTAAAAAAAGAGGTAGAGTTCATGAGATTTTTTGATAAAATGAATATGGAGAACAAATGAAAAGAAATAGTCAAGAGTGTGTCCAAAGTTTCCAGCTACAACTGAGTGGATTGAAAAGAAATTTTCTAATGAGGCAACACTGGAAGAGGTTTAGAGGAATAGAAAAGAAAGTGTTTGCTTTTGGACATGGTAGCATATTGGGACTAGCTTTGAGTGCTTTTGGAGGACATTATGAACAGGGACCTGGAATTCCATGAAGGAGAATCCCAGGGAACCTAGAACACTCTAAGCATAAAACACATCTGGGACATAATCCACTTCAAAATACAAAAGAGACTTCAGGGAAGGAGGATGCCAGATAAAATATCTGGATGCTTGGATATAATATTATTCAACATAGTTACATTCAAAATGTTTTCTGTTTATTAGAAGTTTAAATTAAACTGTGCATCTTCTGTTTTATTTGTTCAATCTGACAATCCAGAGAATGTCTCCACGATCCCAAGTCACTCTTCTCATTTTCTGGCCTATATGCATCTCTTTACTGGAGGAGATGGCTAGCTGAGGGCTCAGGGTTGGAACATGGGCTTGTCTGGAGCAGCTAGCTGATTTGCTGATGCTGCAGTGTGTCCCTGGATAGGACTAGGCAAAGGGGACATTGACTCTAAATGTTTATGTTGGATTGTGAGGAGCCACTCGTAAGACTGCTCCTCCTAGGTGAAAGACAAAGTTCACCAAATGAGAGATGTTTTCTGTCTCCACACTCGCCCTACTCTGGCAAGTCTCTTATGTCGTCTGGATGAGGCCGGCATCATCTTTGCCACAAGGGGGCGCTGTGTGACACCAATCCCCTGAATGGGCAGTAAGTACATCTGCACCTGCCCACAGGGTTACAAAGGGGTGGACTGCACAGAAGATGTGGATGAGTGTGCCACGGGTGAGTACACAACCTTTCCCTGCCTCCAGTGGGTGTCAGATCACTAAGTGTTTCATCAGGAGCTCATGCTACTCCAGGAGTATGTTACACAAATCTCAGATCTCTCCTGTTAGGTATCCCGGTTTGCAATTAACTTTCAGCCTAACCATATATTCCATTCTGGGAATTTAATATATGGGAGGTCTGTACTTGATTTTTCATGTAAAGCCTTCCTCAGTGGCAGTTTGAGCTACAGAGTACAGAAAGGCACAAGAGCAGAGAATGCCTACTCTTTTTTTTTTTTTCTTTGTAGTTTATATAAGAAATGAGAAAGTAGAAAGCAAGCTTATGAAAATTCTGGCACTGCTGTAACCATCAGATATTCCTCTGTGGTCCTCATTTGTGGAAACTCTGGCCAGTGCGTGGGTCGTGGTCACAGGTGCATGTGTCTTGATGCCAATAGCAATCCTTGGGAGCATGCAGGCACGTGTGTGAACATGGATGGCAGCTTCTATGGCAAGTGTCTCAGGGATTTAGGGGACCTCGCTGTGAGATGGACATCCGTGAGTGTCATTCAGACTCCCGCCAGAATGATGCCACCTGCCTGTATAAGTCTGGAGGCTTCAGCCGCCTATGCTTCTCAGGTAAATGGATGCCTCCATGCTGGGCTGTCAGAGGAGGGGTGGCCTTGCCCATGTTCTAGGGAGCACTCAGGAACCAAGGGGATTCCATGAAGTATATTAACATTTCATTCCCTGGCTGACTGGTCACTGTAGGATGTCTGTGCTCCCATGCAAACCCCTCTCTTACAGAGGGGAAGTTTGGAATGAATGCATTGACATAGAAAGCACTGTAGAGTCTGTTTGCATGTTAGGTCTCACTAGTGTCTTTAGAGGTAACCCCTGCCCCCTCTTCATGGTGACAAGGGTCTTTCACATCATCCATTAACCTAATTGCAGGAACTATTTCTTGACATGGCAGAGTCCCTTAGTCTTGGCAGAAATGTCCATGCTCACGGAAGTTGTAGCACCTCTGCACACTGTGTTTTCTTGGCTGGAGTACACCTTTGACTCTTTCTGAGCCATGTGTGGTCCATTTTGTGTAGGCTTCAAAGGTGTGCATAGTGAACTAGAGATCAACGAATGTCAGAGCAACCCTTGTGTGAACAATGGGCAGTGTGTAGACAAAGTCAACCGCTTCCAGTGTCTCTGTCCCCCTGGTAAGTGCCCACGACCTGGCCCTGTTTCCTTCTGAAGCACAAATGACTGACCACAGGAAGGGAGGGGGCATGTGTGTGGGCTGTGCGTGAGGAAATCATTAAAGTGAGGACTTGGTGAGAGGCGTGTGTGGAGGGATGGGGAGTGGCTTTAGCTAGCCTGTCTTCCAAGTCATTTGTGGATGTAGGTCCAAGTCTATTCTGGAATGGTCCATGACCTCTCTGTGTATTTATATCTCAGAGCTCTCACTCCCACAGCAGCCTGGGTTGTAGGCTGTTTGGGATCCCTTTTCGTTGCCGCCTTAGGCAAAAATACCGCAGGAAAGAAATTGGAGGCAGACTGGGAATGAGTAGTTCCTTTATTGTTGCTTCTTCTTCTTCTCTATCTTCTCTCTCCTCTGACACCCCCAGCCTGGTTAAATACTCTTTACCCATCAAGCATACACGTGTCACAAGCTCGACTTACAGGTGCGGCACGCAGTGCCCACGAGCACAGAAAGATTCTTAGTCAATTACATGAAGGTCAGGTGTGAACAAGTAAACGCCTCCTCTTGGCTCTCAGCCAGCCGCCATCTTAGCTACTTCCTCATACAAGGCTCTTACATTTACCCCCTTTTGTTTTAAAAGAGGGATAGCTTAAATGGATGGGTGACGACCCTCACCACATCAGGATCAACTGTGCCTGTCTTTAGGCCTCTGCATGTGCAACCGACATTCTTAACCGCCATTGGATAATCAAGGCCGTAAATAAAGTGCCCTTGACTCCTGTCTTAGGTTGATATGTTGGTCACATGAGACTTTCCCGTCTTTGACTAATAGCCATCCAATTGAGCCAACCAACCATGAAGAGATGCTCCGGTTCAAAGGCGGCAAGCGCATTTTTGTTTGCGCTGACGAGCCAAGTTCCATTAAGTAGCGTACTAAGTTCTCTAGACAAATCAGCTGCCCCAAAATCCATTAAGTAGCGTACTGAGTTCTCTAGACAAATCAGCTGCCCTATTAAGGTTAAGAAAAGGGATACCCGTAAGGCATTGTTCTGTGTAATGTCCTAAACATCCTATGGTAGAAAGATCTGCCAAAACGTCCACTTGCTCTTGGAGAAGATCAACACGTTAGATGCTGATCTAGGAGGCCCCGTGCACGCAGAACAGAGGCCACACTGCTGGTGAGGTTGTTTAATGCTTGAGCAGTAGGGATGCTTGTAGCGATTGCGACCCCTGCAGCTGTAGCAGCAGCAGCCATCTCTTTTATGTCTAGACAATGCCACCGGCAAGTCTTCAGGGCCCGCTAAGATTGGCATAGGGATGTACCTAGGAACTCAAGCAACAATCATTAGAGGAAAGGCAGTGTCATTCCAACACTGAGTCAAGAAGCGAGTTGTAGGAGTGCAATTCAAACTATCATTAAAAATAGAACTATTAGATCTTAGGTCAGGTGTTTTAGTTCTGAAGTTGATCTCTGCTCACATACATTGCTGCTTGAGCTCCCATGAACATTAGCTGGCAAAATATCACATTTAGAACGGATTAAAGAAAGGCCGAGAGTATAGCTGACAAAATATTACATTTAAAACAGATTAAAGAAAGGCTAAGAGCATTTAACTTTTTGTGGAAAAGTAGAAAAATATTTTGTTAGCTGGAACTTTTGAGCCTCTGCATACACAGCAACATTTTATGAATTTTATGAATCCTGATATAGAATCACACACATCTGTTTATACCTGTTGAAACAATTTAACTTTGTAAATTAATCAACTGTTTAACAAATAAAGTTAATTACAAATAAATAATCCCATGTCAAATACCAAAATATCAGGCTGAATAGTGTTAGTCATATTTCTTGCTGAAGATAAGTCCTAGAGATACTTATAAATTAAGTTTGAAGGTACCTTCATTTTTTATTTGTTTACCCAATTTGAATTGAACACTTTTGACTTAAATGAATTAAAAGTATTTGGATCCTTTTTTTTTTTAATTTTCATGAGTGCTCGGTTTTTGTTATTTGTGATGTCACATTTACATGAAATCTGGACAGACACACAGACATAAAGACATATATTAAAAAAAAAAAAAAAAAAAAAACCAATTGTGCACACACTAAAGAGAAATCCTCTCATCCCGGGCGGGAGGAATGAGACTTAAGTTGTGAGTTTATTGAAGAAAAAAGCGCGCAGCTTAAAAGTTTCTTAGCTGAAAGGCAAATATGAGGTCCCCTTGTCGGAAAAGAGACAAACTCGCGCAGGTGCGTGGATTGATAACAAATTACCTCTTTTCCACTATGTAAGGGAATCATCAAGAGGAGGATCCACAACAACTTCATCTTGGCCCTTTTGACTTGGCACCTGCTTCATCAATCTTGATGGTATCTATACCAGCGAGGACGCGTGCTGTGGAAAGACACAAACAGATCCTCGCCCCCAAATTAATACTGGGTCTGGGCCCTGCCGTGTGCCTGAAAGAACATCTTTCCAGTAAACCAAAGGTTTATGTTGTTGATGGGGGTTCCAGTGTCTGTCTCCAGCCGAATATCCTTCGGAATTCAAAGTTTAAAAATTTAAAGTAAAAAGGGCTATGGCTAATCTATCTTTAGGAGTTGCCCAATTTCCTCCTTTTTGTTTTAAAAGCCTAAGTTTGAGTGTGAGATTAGCTTGTTCAATTATACCTTGGCCTTGAGGATTATACGGAATACCAGTCTTATGAAGTATGTTGAATTTGTAGCAAAATTGTTTAAAAGATGAAGACGTATATGCGGGACCATTGTCTGTTTTAAGCATTTTGGGAATGCCCAATGCAGCAAAAACTTGTAAACAATGAGATGTAGCATCTTTAACCTTTTCTCCAGCATGTAAGGAAGCAAAAATCATGCCTGAGCATGTATCTATGGTCACATGAACAAATCGCAATTTTCCAAAACTTAGCTCATGAGTAACATCCATCTGCCATAAATGATTGGGCATTAATCCTCTTGGGTTAACACCATGATGAGGATTGGGCAAATGTGTCACACAAGATTGACAAGCCTTCACAATTGTTCAAGCTTGATCTTTAGTTATTTTGAACATTTGTTGTAAAGTAGTACTATTAACATGAAATTGAGAATGGAACGAGGTAGCTTGTTGGACTGCTGAAAATATAAAGATTATTTGAGTAAGGGCATCGGCCTTTTGATTACCTTCATGGAGGGGACGAGGCAAGTTAGTATGAGCTCTGATATGTCCAATAAACAAAGGTTCTTTATGTTCCCATAGAAGGTTTTGTATTTGGAAAAACAATTTAAAGGCTGGAGTATGAGTTGCTATTGGACCTGCTAGCTCTAATTTAGGGACGGCATGTACAATATAATGACTGTCTGAGAAAATATTTATGGGCTGCTTTCTAAAACTTTGAAGAGCTATAATAACAGCTTCTAACTCTACCAATTGAGCTGATTTATGGGTAGTAATATAAATCATATTTTCTTTTTGAGTGACTACTGCAGCAGTACCGTTAGAGGACCCATCTGTAAATACATTTAATGCCTTGGTAATAGGTTGATTTTTTATTACCTGTGGAAATATAATGGGATGATTGATACAAAAAGATAGTATAGAAAACTTAGGAAGATGACTATCAAAATTTGCAGAAGTAGAGCATCTAACTATAGCCCAATCATTATCATTGAAGCATAAATATTCAACCTGTGACGATAAGTAGGGAGTAATAATAGTAGTGGGGTGAATGCCAAATATTTTAATAGAAGACTTAAGTCCTAGGGGAATAAGTTTAGCTACCATGGAGGTGTAAGACTCAATTGTACTTTTAGGAGAGATGGGCAAATGTATCCATAATAAAGGCCCCTGTTGCCAAAATACTCCTGTGGGTGTGTATTGTGAAGAAATAATTATCAATATCAGCGGTCAAGTAAAATTAATTCTATCACAATGGGATCCTTTGATGGCCTTTTCTACCAACTTTAAAGCTTCCCTAGCATCAGGAGTCAATGTTTGCGGTGAAGATGGATCAGGGTTTCCACAAAGGATATCAAATAAGGGTCTTAGTTGGCCAGTAGTGAGGCCTAGTGTAGGGCGAAGCCAATTAATGTCTCCTAGCAATTTTTGAAAATCATTAAGAGTAGCTAGATGTTCCTTATTTATTAAGATTTTTTGAGGCCTAATAAAAGTATCCATAATTTGGGAATCCTAGATATAATATTGGAGGTCTAGTCTGAACCTTTTCTTCAGCAATGTTTAGTCCATATCATTTCAAGTTCTCTGATATATCACTAAATATGGTGAATAAGACTTCTTGGTTAGGATGAGCAAGCAGAACATCATCCACATAATGGAGGCACATAAGCTCCAGGTATTTGTTCCTAAAT
Source organism: Tamias sibiricus (assembly GCA_025594165.1). Classification (NCBI taxonomy): domain Eukaryota; kingdom Metazoa; phylum Chordata; class Mammalia; order Rodentia; family Sciuridae; genus Tamias; species Tamias sibiricus. The sequence goes on along the minus strand of CM046658.1, from coordinate 110,737,447 downwards.
AACTTTATCTACATAGATTTGACACATAGTGGGGCTATTAGCCATACCCTGGGGTAAAACTTTCCACTGAAATCTTTGGTCAGGTCCGTCATCATTAATAGAGGGAACTGTAACAGCAAACCTAGGGGCTTCCAGGGGATGTAAAGGAATGGAAAAAAGCAATCTTTTATATCAATGGCTATGAGCTGAAAATTTTGAGGACTGGCTATAGGATTAGGAAGCCCAGGTTGAGTAGGGCCCATAATTTGCATGGTTTTATTGATTTCTCTAAGATCATGTAACAATCACCATTTTCCTGATTTTTTCCTAATCATGAATATGGGGGAATTCCAGGGAGAGGTGGAAGGTTCTATATCGCCTCTAGTTGTTCTTGGACCAGTAAATGGGCCGCTTGTAATTTCTCTCTAGATAGGGGCCACTGAGGGACCCAAACTGGATTATCAGAAAGCCATGGTATTTTCAAAATTGTTTTCTCAGTGGCCCCTAAACAATATATCCTATACCTTTTTGATGACAATTTCCTTTAAGTTCAATAGGGTTAGGATCACCTTGTAGATTTTTTCCTAGTCCTTTACCTGGAATATATCCCTGTTTTTCCATGAGACTCCAGCTTTTACTTGTAACACATACGGGCTCAGTTGTAAGGCGTACTCCCATTTGTTTTGTTTTGTTTTTTTCTTTTTATTTGTAATAGTAATATGTATTACAATTCATAATGCACATATATAGCATCTTTTTACATACAACTGTTTGTTTACAAAGTATATAAGTACCATTCGGATCTTCAATCATACATTTAGAATAATGATACCAATCTTATTCAACCACCAATTTTTTTTTCCTTTTTTCCCCCCCTCCCTCCTCCTTGCTCCCTCCCTTATCCTCCCTTTCCTTTGACCATTCTAGTGTTCCTCTAATCCTCCTATGTACCCCCATCCAACAACACTGTAAATTAGCCTCCTTATATCAGAGAAAACATTCAGTATTTGGATTTTTGGGATTGGCTAACTTCACTTAGCATTATATTCTCCAACTTCATCCATTTACCTGCAAATGCCATTATTTTATTCTCTTTTATTGCCGAGTAAAATTCCATTTTGTATATATACCACATTTTCTTTATCCACTCATCTACTGAGGGACATCTAGGTTGGTTCCACAACCTACCTATTGTGAATTGTGCTGCTATAAACATTGAAGTGGCTGTGTCACTGTAATATGCTGTTTTTAAGTCCTTTGGGAAGAGACCCAGGAGTGGGATAGCTGGGTCATAGGGTGGTTCCATTCCCAGTTTTCCAAGAAATCTCCATACTGCTTTCCCATTTGTTTCAATATATCTCTTCCCCATAAGGTAGCTGGCAAGCTGGACAGAACATAAGGCTGAAATGTTCCTCGATGACCTTCATCATCTTCCCACTTTAAAACTGTTGCACTTTGTTCTGGGCTATTGGAATATCCTAGGCCTCTCAAACTAGTTGAAGCCTTCTGTAAAGGCCAATGTTTGGGCCATTGTTGGAAGTTAATAATAGAAGAGTCAGCCCCAGTGTCAATTAACCCTTCCATTTCTACCTTTCCCCCCCATGGGTCATACTCTTGAAGCCCCTCTGTGAGATTTTTTTGTTTTGAGATTTGTCACCCCACAAATCCAAACAGAAAAGACGCATCCAGTTTCTGCAAGAGCCTCTGTCTGTTCTTTCCCTTCATAGTCTTGTTGAAGACAGGCCAGTTGTCTCCCAGCAACTTTGGCCTGTCCACTTGGTCTCCTGAGAGAGGAACCCTTTGCCTCTGAAGATGCAGGTGCTCATTTGAGGGCTCTATGTAGCATTTCATTTCCTCTTGCTCCCTCTAGAGCTGAAATCACTGTGAAGGAGCAGTGGTGGAGGCAGGAGGACCTCTGACCCTGAGTTTCTCCCAGGTGTCCTGGTCACCTGCTAGGGAGAACCACTGTTCAGGGAGAACCAGCTGCTATGAAGGTCACTGTGTTGACCCACCAACAAGGGCCCTAGTGGCAACCTAACCCACCCTCCATGGGCATCATCCACACAGCAAGTAAGACGCAGGATAGACTTTGACTTGGGTCATTATTGTGCCTCCTCAAGGTTTCACGGGCCAGTATGCTAGATTGACATTGACGACTGTTCCAGTATTCCGTGTCTGAATGGAGCCAAGTGTATCAATCACCTGAATGGCTGTGAATGCCAGTGTGCCACCAGTAAGTGCCTGCTCACTTTTTATCCCTCAGGTGCTCCCTCTGCACAAGGTGACAACGGTCCTCTGATAGCTGCTCTGTGTTAGAGACAGAGGGGGCTCTGCTCTGCATATTCCACCCATGTCCAGGTCTTTCTGGGACGTGGAGAGCAGTGAGTTTCCAGCTGGCTTGACTGGCTCATTTGGGAAAGTAGGATTCCCATAGAAAGCTGTTCCTCACTGGGACATCTCTGCAGTTTCCCTGTCTCTTGAGGCCCGTGACTGGAAAAGGCCTAAGAGTCTGAGGGCTGAGTGTGCGCAGTGTGGAAGCTCAGACACAGTTGTTCTTGGGAGTTGGGTGTGTAGCCAACAGGCAAGAGCTCTTGCTGGGAAGTTTGGAGTCTCCTTGCTGATTTCTGCTATTGTTTTCTTTTGCTGCTTGTGTGTGCTGGGTCCTCAGGCATTGGGGTGGGGGTGCTCTAAGGGAGAAGAGCCACTTTGTTACATATCATAGTAATCGTGAAGAATGAACAGACCTGTTGTCTGTCCCCAGAGTCCAGTGCTGTTCCCTGAGTCTGGTTGTAGGCTGCTTGGCAGGTGGAGGGCCTGCTGCTCTTTCTGGGTGGAATTTGGAGTTGTTTTCTCTAAGAGCACTTTTCACAGGCACTGGTTTCCAATTTACATATTATAGGAACAATTATGGACACAGCTGTGATTAATTGAGCACTACGATCCACATCAAAGGAAACTGTATTAGTGGAAGATTAACCAGTGTGTGCCTTTGCTAGAAGAGAAACTGCCAATATCAGGGGAGATTTATTGGGACCTCATCCTGGACTTGAGGAAAATGGTTTATGTAGGGAGCAGAGATAGGGGACATGGTTACCTGCCTTTATTTTATGGTGTTAATTCCAAATCAATTTCTTCAAACTTGTCAAAGGCCTTGGTCTTCATCCAGGGCCTCACACATGCCAAGTTTAAAAACAGCCCTTCTTGACTTGCCTGAGCATAAGAAACACATCCCATGCCTTTGGAGCTGAGAAGGTCTGCCCCTCCCCACATTTAGAAACGCCCTTTCCTAAAGCACTTTGTTCCAGGGCTGGTCCCCAAACCTGAGAATTGCTATGTGAAAAGAAATTTGAGAGATTTACCAGCACCTGCATGGCTGCATTTAGAATGGAGGTGGTGCTGTGGGCCTTGCTGTCATTCTTGTTATAACAGATATGCTGGGAACCTGGGTGAGAAGTGGGTTGAGGAGTGCTTTGTTTCCTGTGGGATTACATCATTATGCCAGGAGGCATCAGGTATGTTTTCTGGGGAGGAGAGAGAGGACTTGGTGCAAGTAGCTATCACTGAGGGGCAAGGAATTAATATGAGTGTTCTGCAGCAGGCAGCATGGAGAGGGAGGTGAGGAAGGTCTCAGGGCCCTGCCAAATCCATTCCTGCAGCTGTTAGAAGAATTCAAGCAAAGTACTGCTGGCAACATGAAGAAATGCTTGTAGAATCATAGATGATTCAAATATTCCTCATCAATGTAAAAATTGTAGTTAAATTTAAATTACTCCAAACTTGACAAAGGAAACCTCCTAATTGGCACAGCCTTTTTTAAGTACTGAATCTCAAGGCTTTAGCAGAAATCATTTCAAAGTCCAGTCTTGGAGGAAGAACATACTCATTTCAATTTTATACACTCCCAGAATCTGTGCTGTTGGAAGGTAAAATATTATAGTTGTCTCAAGAAGGAAATTTCTCAAAATCTAATATTAAAACCACATGCATGTTTTTAAATATGGCTGTTGGGTCCCACTCATCTCAGTCTCTCCAATAGGGCCTAGGGATCTCATTTAAAACAAGAACTTTAAGTAGCTATTTTGCACATTAAAGTCTGAAAACCACTGTCTAGACTGAGAGATATGGATTGTTTTCTTAGTTTTCAGGGTTCCATAAAATTATGCAGAGAGACTATTCCCTGAGGTAGAATATGTATTAATGAAGCTCTAAGAATGAAAACAAAAATGCTCTTCTTTTATTCAATTTCATCATTAAACCAAGTTAATAGTCCATCAACTAAGCATCCAGTTAATTGCAATTCCATAGGTAGACATGGAAGAGGTTGGCTAATTGAAAAGTGAGTGAGTGGTAAGCCAGTGGAAAGCATGTTCCAGAGGCTTCTTGGAGTGTACTCACAGCAGCAGCAGCAGGAGCAGCCATCTTTGCTGACTCTGAGGTTCTCTTTAAAACTTTGTGAGATTTCCCCATTTCTAAGGTGAAAGGGGAAAGAAATGTATGGCAACATAGCACTGTTCTAGTGTTAACTTTTCTTCATTATCAAATGCCAATGCTCCCTATACCTTCCTTGCATGGCATTAAGTGCTCTTGAGTGTCTCATTGCTTAAATGTTTTTTGTTGGTGCATTATAATTATGCATGATAGCAGGATGCATTGTTGTTACATATGCATACATGCACAGAACAATTAGATCAACTCCACCTAACTATTCTTAAAACTTGACATTTGGTGTCCCAAGGCACCTCATAGCCTGTGCAGATGAAGAATGTCACCCCTGTCTGTCTCTCAGTTCTGGGTGTGTTTCTGAGCATCTGGGATTTTAGTAAGAGCGCCCCCTTCTCTGCAGGGCAGAGATGTAACATTGACATCGATGAGTGTGCCTCCAATCCTTGTCACAAGGGTGCAACGTGCATCAGTGATGTGAATGGTTTCCGCTGCATGTGCCCCGAGGGGCCCCATCACCCCAGCTGCTTCTCTCAGGTGAATGAGTGCCTGAGCAGTCCCTGCATCCACGGCAACTGTACTGGGGGCCTCAGTGGGTGAGTAGCTGCCACATGTTAGTAGGTTCCTGTTGACCTGTGTCAAGCCAGTTCGCTTTTGGTACTGGCGATAGCCTTCAGAAGTCTGTTGGGTAATTGTCCTGATTTGGCTGGAGGTTTTGGAAGTCAACCTCAAAATCTTTCAATTAATCATTTTGTGGAAACTGGCACTACCTTCCATGACAGAGGGAATATTAAGGCAGTGAACTTCTCTGATATAATGTAATATGCTACTCTATATAATACTGTAATCATATGCAGTATGGAAAGGGATTATGTTTCCATCAGGCAATTGGCTTCTGACCCTTTGTTGTGGTTTGAGTATAAGGTGTCCCCGAAAAAGGTAATACTCAGAGGTAAAATGATTACATTATAAGACCTATAACCTAAGTGGTTCGTCCTGGTTTGAGTGGCCTGAGTTGCAACTGCAGGCAGGGAGAGTGTGCTGGAGAGGAGGTTCACTGGAATCAGACCCTGGAGGGGTTCATCTGCCTTGCAGCCCCTTCTCTCTCTGCTTCTTGATCCTGCCATGTGCTGAGCAGCTTTCCCCCATGATGTGCTGTCTCACTTGGGCCCACGCACCGAAACTGGCCATCTATGTACCTCTGAAACTGTGAGCCCAGATGCACTTTTCCTCCTCTAAGTCATTCTTGTCAGGTATTCTGGCCACAGGAATACAAATGCTAACTAAGACACCCTTAATGAGCTTCTCGGTACATCATTAAGAAACTACTTGTAATTGGGTTAGCATTAGGCTCTCGGGCCATTAGAATAGACTTTCATTTTTTTTTTGACTGATTGATCATTTAGTGACTGATTGTAGGTCAGGGACTCATGGCCAAAATGAATGAGCAGGTGTTCCAGTGGCCTGAAGCAATGAGTGCCATTTCTGAGGTGTTTAAATTTTTACCACTGAGAGAACTGGTTGGTCATTGAGGTGAAGAGGAGGCTGACAGAAAGTTTCACTGTGTGTGTGGTTTTCCTCCTTGCTGCCTACAGGCCACAACTGCCAGGTGAATATTGATGAATGTGCCTCAAATCCTTCTCTGAACCAGGGGACCTGCTTTGATGATGTTAGTGGCTATACTTGCCACTGTGTGCTGCCCTACACAGGTGGGTGCTGCAGGTGCCTGTGGTGCACAGAGGGGATGTTTGGCCATGCCAGGTCAGTGAGCACTGTGAGCTTCAGTGAGGCAGGTCTCTGGGGCCTTCATGATGCTCTGAGGAATCACTGCCTGGGTGTCCTTCCTGCCCTCACTGACTGCATACTGAGTTTGAGAAAACATTCTGGCCTCTGAAGATATAAGTAGTGGGGAAATGTATTTTTCCTGTTTGTGTGTTAGTATTTGATTTTTTTTTTTCCCTGCAGTGCTGGGGATAGAACCCAGGGCCTTGCACATGCTAGGTAGGTGCTTTACCACTCATTATAGATTGTGGCTGGGTTATAGATTAAACACTGGTGTTAGAACATTTTTTAAAGATCATATGACTGGCACCTGGAGAATAGCTGATAACTTAGTTCATTATTTTATGTTCCTTCATAAGATGGTTCAAACAAAAGGGGACAAAGAAGTGTTCTAGAAAAAAAGAACAGAGACATAGAGAAGAATAAAAAATGAACACATTTTGCTATATTTACCCCAATTTATTATTGTTAGATGATACCCTTTTGCCCAGTCATACGTCTGCCTAACTACTGCTCTCACCAAACTAAGCACAGAAAGCATGTTTCCCAGTTTTCTTAGGTCTGCATTTATGAAGCTCCAACATCATGTGAAACTCACATTAAGTACATTTGTGTGTCTTTCTCTTGCTAAGTGTCTTTTATTACAGCTGCCTCCACTATGAATATTACAGTGGTTGAGGAAACTACTTTTGTCCCCTACAGGTCACTTGATGTGCATAGAATCCATGGGTGTGATTTCAGATGACCTCAGCTGTTCTGTTTTGGGAGGTATTTTTGGCACTTTGGACATTCTTCCTGTTTTCTCCTGTCTCCTCATTGCCATCACATGGTGGTTGCACTTTTGTGCCTTGCTCACCTCCTTGTCATCCGTTTTCTTCATCCCTGAGAAACAGACAGGACTATGGCTTTGCCTGTTTGAGCAGTGCACAGCATGCAGGCAGAAGCACACCAGACCTGTCATTCCCTGGGTTAGAGCAGCAGTTCATGGTGACTGAGCTGTGCAGAGCAGCAGGATGGCCATGGGCCTGACTGAAAGACTTGACTCTTCTCTGTTATCTTTGTCCCATAGAAGAAGTGGTAATGTGGGGAAACGGCATTTAACCCACCTGGCTCATAAAATCAAAGTTATAAGAGATCCTGTCTCTAGACAAAGAAAGTACAAGCCTGGTGTTTTGGCACACACCTATAATCACAGCTGCTCGGGAGGCTGAAGCAGGAGAATCGCAAGTTCAAAGCCAGCCTCAGGAAAAGCAAGGTGTTAAGCAACTCATTGAGACCCTGTCTCTAAATAAAATACAAAATAGGGCTGGGGATGTGGCTTAGTGGTTGAGTGCCCCTGAGTTCAATCCATGGTACCCCCTTCACAAAAAAGATATAGACCAAGAAAGTACAAATAATGCCATTCCAGAAGCAGTTTGGATCCCATTTGTTGGTAGCAAGAAGAAATCTCACAGCCACAAAGCCTAAGAATGGACAACTGTGGATACACCCAATGTCACCCTGCTCAGCCACATTGGAGGCTTTTGCTGGGTCAGCTCTCTAGCTCAAATACAGATGATTTTTTTTTCTCATCATACTTCTCAGATGCACTGAGAATATTTAGCCTTCGCTGGATATTGATTTTTCTTTAGAGGAGCATCCCAATTACAGAACCAACAATGTGTAATCTTGGAGAAATAAATGCATTTTAACTGTGTGTATGGCTAAAGGCTCGAAGATTTGTTAAGTTTGCCTATCATAAGGGAGCCAGCCAGCATTGCTTTCCCTTGTAAGCCACCAATCTGAATGGAAAATTTAAAAACTGATAGGAGATTGTCGGTGAACCTTTGTGGTAATTTTTTTTCTTTCTGAGTACAAAACTTTAGAATGAAGTTTAAAATTGAGCTGGTCATAACTTGACTAAAAAAAAAATCTCATCTCCCCTTTTTTATCCATCATTAAATGACATTTATTGTTCCATAAATCACGAGACCCAAAGGAATACTAAATAGACAAGCAAAACTCTAGAACAACTGAGAAGCTTACTTCTTTTAGAACCAAGTGACTAGTACAGAAAACATATGGTCCCACAAAAGCAAAGGGAAAAAGGACAGAAAGGAAAGCTCTCCTCCCACATTATCTATAGGAGTAACAGATATTTCCAAACCTAAGATGAAAATATTGAGACAGTGCTTCTCTGTAGCAAATAATTAACCCCTTTGTGAATAAACCAAAATATCAAAGCTTTCACCTAGTGAATTCATTTGTCTTCTGGGAGAGATTTCAAACTTATAATTAATCGTTCCTATTCCACCTGAACAAAGACGAGGATCAAATGGTACTTTCAAAGCCAAAAGAACTTAGTAAACAGAGATGCTGTCATTAAAAAGTTGGAAAAATTCAGTCTTAAACACCACAGGCCTCAAAAAATGCTTGATGAATTCTGGGAAGACTCTGGGTGAAGGGAGAAAAAGTATGCTAGCAAACTTTTTATGAAAGATGCACACTTTAAGAAAAAGCCATTGTGTTGTTATTAAAAACCTATCAATCACCAGAATGTTTATTCAGGATTGTACTGAAGCTCAATAACTGAGAAGAGACTAAGGTGGGTTTTTTTTTTTGGGGGGGGGAATACATTTTAGTGTTAGATTTATGATATCTAGTGTTTCCATGAATAATTTCATCTTGTTCATAACAAAGATCCCTTAACACAAAGTCAGAAGCTGCCAACAAAAACTTTGTGCTCCCTACCTACATCACCTATTTCTGACATCTGGGGTAGGCCTTTAAAAATTCTTGGGGGTATGGGGGTGGAGAAATATGAAGGAAATGAGAAAGAAAACCACAAGTTTAAAAGACAAGGAGACTTCAAAAAATGAAAACCAGAAATTAAATGCTAAAATTGGTAGCAGAATCAAAAAGGTTTTTCAATGAATCTGTGACAAAGCAAAAACACAAGTCTTGTAAGCCACCATTCTGAATGGAAACTTTAAAAATGGTATCTAATAGTACCCATTAGGATTTACACGGATCCTCTCACCAAGGTACTCCTGATAATGCATTTTGCCTCAAGCCCATCTTCCGAGCTTGGATCCTTTCCAGTCTGGCATGATCATTTCAGACTTACACCTTTAGACATGATTTCTTCTGAGAAGGTGCCAAGACTCCTACTTGACCACCACCACCACATCAGCACAGTCCATCTCTCTGCTGAAGGATTCCTTTCTGACTCCACACTAGCACTGTCCCCCCTCTCCTCCCCAGGTCAGCATAACATTCAGGCAATAAAAACCAAACTGGCACAGAAAGGTAAATGCCCATGGTTAAGTTTTACATCCATTTCCAAACCGCATACAGTGTAAAAAGCCAGCAAAGGCTGCTTCTGGGAACTGTATCTACTGGCCTCTTTCAGAGAAACAGGTTGCCATGCCTGCCCCATGGCCTCCAGAGCTGGATGGACACTGTCCCGACGTGCTCACTCTCACGAGGATGCTTGGCTATGACAGTGACAGTGAGATTTGCCTCAACTCATTCGAAAGGTCATCTGTGTTTTCAATATGAAATATTTCATATGGTAAAATCCAATCCCAAGACTTTTTGGATTCAGTCTTCACACACTTTTAGCATGACTTTATTTGGTACTTGATATAGTTCAGTCTACATAAGACATCACTTCAAAATTATGTGGATACCATCATTATTTTCAGCATAAGGTGTCCCACTGCCATTCTCGCCTCCACTGCCTGCAGCTGGCAGCGTGGCACTACTCGGCTGCCCTGGCAGACATAGATGGTTAAGTAGGGCCTAAAAGACCTTGACTTCAGTGAATTATAAAGCTGAATTCCATTGGCTACACCACAAATTTGAACTAAACCTTCCTTTGTCATTTTTAATAGGTCATCACCTGAAAAATTAGAAAACAGTCTTGTGTAGGAAGAGAATCTGTATTTTAGCAGCCACTACTATGTTTCCTAGGTTGTAGCTGAAGGCTGAATTTCACAGATGCCTGTGAAACTCCATCTCCCTGATGATTTGAGGAAGAAAAATTGACTGCCTCACTTTGCCAGAGAATCACCTTAGTCTGCTGGCAAAGTCCGCTTGCTGGACTTTCCTGCTCATGTTCAACTGCATATTCAATTATGGGCTCAAGCCTCATCTCTGTGAGGATTGTGGTATCATAGGAGGGCTGATACTTTTTTTTTTTTTCATGAGCTATTCTCTTTTCCATTTTTCTTGGTCAGCTTTTGTTTTCTGTCAGCACCTGTAGGCTTAAAAACTTTTAATTTGGCAACCAGCTGAGTGAAGATGATCTGTGTATTCTCCATTTTCATTCTGCTTAAAGGTGTCAACCTGGATCCTGAAAGGTACTCCCTTTTCACCTTCATGTTTCCGTGGAGTAAATTCTGTGCTGATACAGTGTACCTGAATAAAAGCAGATGTGCGTTTTGCAGGATCCCACAGAAATTCAACTGCCTTTAACTGACTTGGATTTGTCCTTGTGTCGATTATTCCTACAGACATTGGAATATCCTGGACAATTTCACTTCCAACCTTCAAGTTGCTGATGTTCTGTATATTGTAGCCATCTGTCATGGAATACAACCCTTATGATGCTCTTTACCAATTTTCCACTGATCTCAGGCATATCTCCCATTTTCAGATTATCCAACATCCGAATTTCTTAAGACTGACCTTGGTTCAAGTAAATGAGGGTTTCATCGTGTAGTTTATTGCCAGTGATGTGGCAGCACACATCACATGTTGAAAGGGTGGATGTTTCCTTTCACCATCCAACGGAAGGCTGGCATCTTCCTGCTTGAAAATGGGCAATGCCAACACATCACTCATGCTGCAGGCGCCCGCGCCCAGCTCCTGCCCGATGCCCGAGAGGCGGGCTTCCAAGTCCTGCACCAGCCAAGATTCCATCACCTCGTCCATCTCGAGCACCCAGGCCATCTTCCGCGCAGCGTGGCCTCCGTGTCTGGGGCGAAGGAGCCCGAGCTCCGCGGGCAGTCCTGGGGGAAGGCGCGGGCGAAGCCTCCTGCGGCGCAGCGAGTGGTCACCAGTGGCTCTCGGGAAGTGGCCAGACCAGCACGGCCAAGTCCCAGCTGGCAGGGCGCAGCGGGAGCGATCGGGCCGCCGGCAGCACCTCCCTCCAGTGGCCACCGCCACCCTCCACCGCCACCGCCACCGCCACCGCCACCGCCACCGCCACCCGCCGCCGCCTCCTTGTGAGCTCGCAAGGCAGCCGCCGCCCGCCCCGCCCAGGGGCCCCGGGTCCCATCCCCAGTGGACTGAGCGGGCGGGCGCGGGAACTCAGCCTGCTCCGAGGACTGCGCAGGGGCGAGCTCCCTCGTGCCCCTTTTAATAAAAACATTCTCATTTAATATTTTCCTTGCTGTGAGTTTATATCTAACATACGAAGGCAGGAAGTATTGGTGGACAGATGCCAGTGTCATATTCATACATTATAAGGAGTCAGCTTGCCCGGCAATCAGAGCTGCTGCGCTGTCGCCCACCTCCACGACAGTGCCCCTTGCCTTCTGGTTAACTCATTCCCTGGAACAGGTCAGCTGAGGTTGGAGGAGCAGGAGCCAAGCTGTTGCTTCAGTCTGTGAGGCTGAGCTTCAGTGTCGCTGAATCTTAACTATGGAAATGCAAAACCTGTCTCATCTGATCAATGCAGGTGTCCAGATCCATGGAACCACTTGTGATGATAACAGCAAAGGTGGTGGTAGCAGCCCAACAGTAATTGAATGCTCTGTGCACAAGGCTCTGTGCCAATAAGGACTTTGTGTGCATTTTTAAGTCTGGTGCTCAAAAATTCTCTGTGAGTTAAGTACTATCCTAATTTCTCTTTTTCTAACTTATGAGGAAGAGAAGACAAGTAACCTACCCAAGGTCACAAAATTAGACCAAGACTGAAAGGACCAAGGATCTCTCATATCCTAAAGCCTCTTGACCTCTACTTCTAGACTTGAATTCTGAGAACTTCCTGGATATACACTCTAAGGAAACTTTCCTTTCCTTGGCTGGTTCTTTATCATAAACTCCAAAGTTTAATTTTGTTTCTTTGTTGATGTCCTATGTCCCTGATTATTGGAATCCTCGTGGTCTTGCACTGATCTTTGCACATTTGGAAAAGTAGGCACCTCTTCCAGTCTTTATAATCTGGCTTCTACAAGAGGCACCATTCTCTAATCTATCCATCCAGAGATTATGGGCAGGTCATCTGGCAAGGTTCATGGCGGGCCTGCTTCTAGAATTGAGCCCCCGTCTCAAAAAGTAAAAAGCCCGGGGATGTGGCTCAGTGGTAAAGTCCCTGTGGGTTCAATTCCCAGTACCCACCCCAAAAAAATTACTTGAAAAAAAGACATTTAGTCGGGTATTGACAGGGAAGTTTAGAGCAATTATACATTTGTTTAAAGAACAAGAGACCCTGCCTCTACAATGAGAATTTTTTATATTGGTTCTTTTTAGGTACATATAACAATAGAATCCATTTTGATGTAATTATACAAGCATGGACTATATCTTATTGTAATTACAACCACCTTCTTTTGGATGTACATGATGGTGGGTTTCACTGTGTTATATTCACACATTATGCTAGCCTTAAAAATTCATTCAAAATTCTTTTAAATTTCTGTTTTGATTTGTTCTTTTACCTATGGATTATTTAGGAATGTATTCTTCAAAATCCAATTAATGGTAGATTTTTCAAATTGACTTATAGTTCATTTACATTGTGATATGAGAATGTATTTTATATGACTTGAATTATTTTAAATTTATTCAGGTATATCTTATGGTCTACTAACATTTATTTTGGTAAATGTTCAGAGTGCTTTTTTATCATTATTTGGTGGAATGCTCTATTGATAATGTCTTTTAATTCAAATTGCTTGATAGTGTTATTCACATCTCCTCTATCCTTACTGATTTCCAATCTATTTACTCTATCAGTTCTTGACAGAGAAATATTAAGATCTCCACTAAACCTGAGGATTTGTCAATTACCTTCTGCAGCTATATCAGATTTTGCTTAATGTACTTTGAAGCTGATCATTTAGGATTGTTCTCATTGGTTGGAGACATGCCCTCCCCATCATTACAAAATAGCATTCTTTAACCCTCATAATACACTAAAATCTAATTTGTCTGACATTAATATTGTTATTCTGTTTTTCTTTTGATTAATGTTAGGACATATAATTTTAAACTTTTTCTTTTGGTTTATCTGTGCCTTTACATTTAAAGAAATTTTCTTATGAAGAGCATATGTTGGGCTGGGGATGTGGCTCAATGGTAGAACACTTGCCTAGCATGCATGAGGCCCTGCATTTGATCCTCAGCACTGGGGAAAAAAAAAAAAGTACCTGTCGGGTCTTAATTTTTTTCTCCAATATGAAAAGATCTTTCTTTAAATTGAGATGTTTGTACATTTTAATTTAATGTGGTTATTGACAAGCTGTTATTTGAACAGCAAAATTTGCATGTTGCTATTTGCTTTTTCTGTGTCCTTTCTGTTTGTTCCTTCCATTTGCTGACTTCTTTTTAGATAATTGATTGGTTTTATGTTTAGAACAAAGATCAACGTCCTTAACAAATCTTTCAAAAAGCCCTGTATGCTTTGGCCCTTGGCTACCTACTCCCCACTCATCCCTCACCACTCTTACCCTCTGCTTTCAACTCCTATCATGCTAACATTCCTCAGTCTGTCCTGCTTCCAGGCCTTCCCCATAGGGTCCTCTCTGCTTAAAACAACCTTCCTCTGGGTCCTTTGGTGGGCCCTTTATAAAGCAATTGTAACTCAACTCCAAATCCACCCTTCTCTGTTTGTGCTTCTAGGACTGAGGCTTGGCAAGCTACATTAATATTCTGCTAGTGTACTTCTTAGCTCTTCTTGAGGCTGCTGTTAGACACAGCAAAGTGAGTGAGTGAGGAAGAGACTTGATGCCTTCTGTTTATTACTACTCCTGTCACCACTGTTCCCTTTTACTCTAACAGCAGCAGCTGGAACCAGTTTCTAGCTTCTTACCTTTTGGCTATCAGCACCAGTCTCTCAATGATCCTCCCTAAAATATGAGCCTGTATCTCTGAGCTCCTATGGTACCAGAACCATCCAGGCATCTCCTCACCCAGAGATCTGAATTGAGTCATAAGGCCACTGCATTTACTTACAAAGCTTCTAGGTTCTGAAAATCCCAACTTTGTAGCTGATTCCTTAGCCTGATGATGTCTGCTTCCTGCAGTCCCTGTACCTCAGTTGCCTTATTGTCCTTTTATTGCTCCTTAGTGTTCCAAAATGTTTAATCAATTTCCTAAATTAAATTTTATCTGTCAAAATACCTTTTTATGTTTTTCTAATTGGACCCTAAATAATATACCTGGTTAGTACCTAGTGATTCTTCATACTTCAACTTAATAAATTAGTAGGAATAGTAGTGGCTAGTAAGTATTTTTAGCAATATTTGTACCTAAAGCCACAAAACAGGGTATCAGAGAGGCTGAGTCCAATACTAGTGTGCTTTGTCTGATTGGAAGTAAAATTAGCCCACAGGGCTTCCGAGATATCTGTGAGTTACAAGTGGCATCTTACAATATAGCTTAGCTGGATATTGCTAGTGATAGAGCGCGATGAGAACTAAACCTGGTATTAATGTATTAACAGGGTTGACCAGCTCAAATAACCAACCTCATGATTCCCATTGTCTCAATCTAGTTTTTGTGGTGTAACTCTCTGTAAGCTATATTCAACAGTGGGTTTTCTGATTTACCTGCTAACAGGTGAATTATAGGACCAGAGTAATACAACTAGAGTAATCCAACTATAATACAATATAATCAAAATACAATATATGTATATTTGACACTGGCAAGGGTAGAACCTTTACAGACATGGGAGAAAAGAAGAGGGGTTAAAAAAAAAAAAAAAAAATAAAGCCAGAAGTCATCAGTGGCCAAAAGTAGAGGCTCTGACTCTCTCCTGGTATTGCACAAATTATGCTGCCCATTTGAGAATGATGAACTATACCTCTGGGTTTTGGAGAGTAGGTCCTGATTTGCTCTACAGCGCCTTTTAAAAAGCAAGAATATTGGGCTGGAATTGTGGCTCAGTGGTAGCGTGCTTGCCTAGCACATGCATGACCCTGGTTTGATCCTCAGCACCACATATGAATAAATAAATAAAGGTATTGAAATGCATTCTACTGTCATGTATAACTAATTAAAACAAATAAAAATAATAATAAAAAAGATAGCCATCTCCAAAAAAAAATTAAAAGTAAAAATAAAGGTATTGTGTTCAACTATTAAAAAAAAAAAAAAGCAAGAAATTTAACTGGTCAGAAAGGGTATCTTTCTCTCCAAATAAGGGTGAGCTGTTTGTCTGGCTTTTGTTGGATGAAAAGGAGTATAGGCTAAGGATGGATCTCGTGAAGTTCTTGTTCAAGTCAAGGGCAACCAGGCTCTGGATTTTATATAAAGGTGAACGGAATTATGGAAATACAATGTAGATGTTCTTTTTCCCATGGGAGGCAACATTAGGGACCCTATGTCATCAAAACAGGTAATTGCATTCTGTTGGACATGGGAATGTGCACCTGTAGGGATCACAGAGTCTCTCTGGGCATTCTCCTAGTCTGTATTTAAATATGGGTGCAGCTATGCCATAGGGGAATGAGTATACAATGATTGGGAGTACTTTGTCTAAGGTGGGGGCATTGTCTCCCTAGTTCTCTCTATAGCCTCCATTTCTTTTATTTTCTCCCATTGTTTTTTTTCTTTAATTTTTAAATTTGTTTTAATTAATTATACATGGTAATAGGATGCATTTATGCACTATGACATATCATACATACGTGGGATATAATTTCTCATTTTTCAAAGTGTACATGTTTCAGAATCATATTGGTCATGTAGTCACATATATACATAAAGTAATAATGTCTTTCATTCCACTATCTTTCCCCATCCCCACATCCCCTACCTCCCCTCCCTTCACTTCCCTCTACCTAATCTAATGCTATTTTTCCCTAGTGCCCCTCCCCCCCCACCTTATTGTGAATTAGCATCCACATACTAGGGAAAACATTCAGCCTTTGGTTTTGTGGGATTGGTTTATTTCTCTTAGCATGATATTCTCCAATTCCAACCATTTACTGGCAAATGCCCTAATTTCACCCTTCTTTAAAGATGAGTAATATTCCATTGAGTATAAAGTATTAATCTCTAGGATATATAAAGAACTCAAAAAACTTAACACCAAAAATACAAATAACCCAATCAATAAATGGGCTAAAGAACTGAACAGACACTTCACAGAAGAAGAAATACAATTGATCAACAAATATATGAAAAAGTGTTCAACATCTCTAGCAATTAGAGAAATGCAAACCAAAACTACTCTAAGATTTCATCTTATTCCTGTCAGAATGGCAATCATCAAGAATACAGGCAACAATAGACATTGGCAAGGATGTGGGGAAAAAGATACACTCATACATTGCTGGTGGCACTGCAAATTGGTGCAACCACTATGGAAAGCAGTATGGAGATTCCTCAGAAAACTGGGAATTGAACGACCATTTGACCCAGCTATCCCACTCCTTGGTTTATACCCAAAGGACTTAAAATCAGCATACTATAGTGACACAGCCACATCAGTGTTTATAGCAGCTCAATTCACAATAGCTAGACTATGGAACCAAACTAGGTGTCCCATTGGTTCTTTTTAGTTATATATAAGGATTCATATTGATATAATTACAAAATCATGGAATATAATTTGCTCTAATTCAGTCTTCTTTCACTCCCCACTCCCTTCCCCTGTTTCCTTCCCACTCTTCTACTGATCTTTCTGCAATAGTTTTTTTTTTTTTTTTTTTAGTTAGTGTCTTGTGTATATACATGATGCTATGATTCACTATGGCATATTCATAAATGTTCATCCCTCTTGATATATATCAGAAAGATCTAAAATTATCATACTAAAGGGATATAGCCACATCAATGTTCATAGCAGCACAATTCACAATGGCCACACTATTGAACCAACCTAGGTGCTCTTCAACAGACGAATGAATAAAGAAAATGTGGTATATATTCACAATGGAGTATTATTCAGCCACAAAGGAGAATGAAATTATGGCATTTGCTGGCAAATGGGTGGAACTGGAGATTATCATGCTAAGTGGAAAAAAAAAACTGACCCAAAAAGTCAATGATTGAAGGTTTTCTCTTTTATGCAAAACCTAGTCCAAAATAAGGAAGAATAACAGAGAGAAAGGAAATAAAGGAGGGGGTTCCATCAAAATAGAAGAAATATCAGTGGAGTAGACTAAGGGGATTAAGGAGGAGGGAGGAGAAATGGGACAAGGGAATAACAGTTGAATGAATCTGACCCAACACTATATACATGTGTATAAGTATGCCACAGTAGTCCCTATTTCAAAAGCTCATTATTATATTCTATGATCCAACAGCTGTAGAATGAGATGGGAGTTGGAAGACATGCATTACTGCTTTGTTCTAAGACCCATTGCTGTGTTTGCTTTGGGGGTCCCTCTGTTGTTGCCGCCTGAAGCAATGGCCGCCTGCAGCAACAAAGCCGCGGGAATAAGTTCAGAGGAAGACTGGAAATGAACAGGCCTCTTTATTCTGCCAGCTTCTCTCTCTCGGGCTCCAACAACACCCCAACACGCAATCCACACTCCTCCAACCACACCACCAAATGGCTCCAACCCCATCCGCAATGTCCTGGGATAAGTCCCGCGAGACCATGGAAGGTGGCAATGCTTGAATATCTCTATGGCTCACAGCCAGCCGCAATCTTAGCCATCTCCTTAATTAGGGCTCCTACATTTCCCCCCTTTTGTTTTAAAAGAGGGGATGTTCTAGGACATCCGTGTGCAACCAACATTCTTACCCGTCATCGGATAATCAAGGCTGTGCCCTTGTTTCTGTCTTAGGTTGATATGTCGGCCACATGAGACTGTCCCGTGCAACTGTGCCTGTCTTAGGTTGTCCCCCTCTGGGGATCTTACCCGTCATTGGCTACTAGCCATCCAATGGAGCCCTTCAGGATCTACTGTGTATGATGACTAATGGCTGTGAGGAGATGCTGCGGCTTTAAGGTGATAAGCCTTCTGCTGACGAGCCAAGATGCATAGTATATCAAATTCTCTAAACAAATCAGCTTCCCTGAGTTCTATCAAGTAACACACTGAGTTCTCTAGACAAATACCCGCAAGGCATTGTTCCGTAAAGTCCCAAAACAATGAAAGATCAAAATGTCCACTTGTTATAACACGTTGATCTAGGAGGCCCCATGCATGCAGAGCAGAGGCCACACTGCTGGTGAGGTTGTTTGATGCTTGAGCAGCAGGGATGCTTGCAGCGACCACAATCCTTGCAGCTATAGCAGCAGCCATCTTTTTTATGTCTAGACAATGCCACTGGCAAATCTTCAGGGCCCGCTACCTAGAAACTCAAGCATCAATTATTAAAGGAAAGGCAATGCTATTCCAACACTGAGTCAAGAGGTGAGTTGTCAAACTAAAAAATAGAATTATTAGAGTAGAAAAATTAAAGTTGATTTCTGCTCACACACATTACTGCTTGAGATCCCACAAACATAAGCTGGCAAAATATCATATTCAGAACAAAACAAAGAAAGACTGAAAGTATTTACTGCATTAAAGATAGATTAAAGAAAAGCTAAAGGCACTTTGGAAAAATAATTTGTTAGCTGGAACCCTCGAGTCTCTGTAACCTTCCATGAAATTATCTGTTGAAATAACTCAAATTAATCAGCTATAAAACAAATAAAGTTAATTACAAATAAACATTCCTATGTCAAAACACCAAAATATCAGGTTATACAGCACCAGTCATTTTCTTCGCTAAAGAGAAATCCCTGGAACACCTATAAATCAAAATTGAAGGTACCTTCACTTATTAAATTATTTACCCAAATTGAATACTCTTAACCTAAAATGAATTAAAGTTATTTGGATCCATATATATATATATTTTCTTTTTCATAAGCACTTTGTTATTTGTGACGTCACACTGGACAGACGTACAAACCTACAAACATATATTTGTAACGTCACATTTACATGAAATTTAGACAAATGCACAGACATAAAGACGTATATAAAAAGAGAAAAAAGAAAAAACACAATTGTGTGCACACTAAAGAGAGATCTCCTCATCCCAGCTGGGAGGAATGACACTTAAGTTGTGAAATATTTTGAAGGACTCTTTTAAGGGAATCATTCCATACCTTCATCTTGGTCCTCTTGATTTTGTACCTTTTTTATTAATCTTGATTCCTCAACAAGTTCATCTTGATCCTTATGATTTGGTAACTGCTTTATTAATCTAGATGGTATCCATATTGGAGAGGATTCGTGCTTTGGAAAAACACAAACAGATCCTCTCCCCCAAATTAATACTGGATCTGGACCCTTCCATGTACCTGAAAGAACATCCTTCCAGTAAACCAACGGTTTTATGTTGTTGGTGTGGGTTCCAATGTCTGTCTCCAGCAGAATAACCGTTAGAGTCTAAAGTTAAAAAATTTAAGTTAAACAGGGCAACTGCCAATCTGTCCCTAGGACTTTTCCAATTTCCTTCTTTTTGTTTTAATAACATAATTTTCAGTGTGCGGTTTGCTCTTTCAATAATGCCCTGAACCTGAGGATTGTATGGGATGCCTGTTTTATGGGATATATTGAATTTTGCGCAAAACTGTTTGAAAGAAGAGGATGTATATGCAGGGCCATTATCTGTTTTAAGCATTTTGGGGATGCCCAATGCAGCAAAAGCTTGCAAACAATGAGATGTAACATCTTTGTCTTTTTCTCCAGTATGTAAGGAAGCAAAAATCATGCCTGAGTACGTATCTATGGTCACATGAATAAATCGCAATTTTCCAAAGCTTGGCTCATGAGTAACATCCATCTGCCACAAATGATTGGGCATTAATCCTCTAGGGTTAACACCAAAATGAGGATTGGGCAAATGTGTCATACAAGATTTACAATCTTTTACAATTGTTCTGGCTTGCTCCTTTGTGATTTTAAACCTACGCTGCAAGGTGGTGCTATTGACGTGAAACTGGGAGTGAAATAAAGTAGCTTGCTGGAGCGCTGAAAGTATAAAGATTGTTTGGGTAAGGGCATCAGCCTTTTGATTACCTTCATGGAGGGGACCAGGCAAGTTGGTATGTGCTCTAATATGCCCTACGAATAGAGGTTCTTTTCTTGCCCACAAAAGTTTTTGTATTTGATAAAACAATTTAAAGACTGGAGTATGAGGTGCTATTGGTCCTGCTAGCTCTAATTTTGGGACGGCATGTACAATATAATGACTATCTGAAAAAATGTTCATGGGCTGCTCTCTAAAATTTTCCAGAGCTCTTACCACAGCTTCCAGTTCCACTAGTTGAGCTGATTTGTGTGCAGTTATGTAAGTTATATTTTCTTTTTAGTGACTACTGCAGCAGTACCATTTGAGGACCCATCTGTGAATACATTTAATGCCTTAGGAATAGGTTGATTTTTTATTACCTGTGGAAATATAATAGGATGATTGATACAAAAAGATAATATAGGAGACTTAGGAAGATGGTTATCAAAATTTGCAGAAGTAGAGCATCTAGGTATAGCCCAATCATTATCATTGGAGCATAAATATTCAATCTGTGATGATGAATAAGGAGTAATAATAGTAGCAGGGTGAATGCCAAATATTTTAGTAGAAATTTTAAGTCCTTGAAGAATAAGTTTAGCCACCATGGAGGTATAAGACTCAATTATGCTTTTTAGGAGAGACAGGCAAATGTATCCATAATAAAGGCCCTTGTTGCCAAAATACTCCTGTGGGTGTATATTGTGAAGAAATAATAATCAATATCAGTGGTTGAGTTAAATCAAATCTATCACAATGAGCTCCTTCGATGGCTTTTTCTACTAACTTTAAAGCTTTCCTAGCATCAAGAGTCAATGTTCACGGTGGAAGATGGATCAGGGTCCCCGTGGAGGATGTCAAATAAAGGTTTTAGTTGGCCAGTAGTGAGGTTTAGTGTAGGGCGAAGCCAATTAATATCTCCTAGCAATTTTTGAAAGTCATTGAGAACGGCCAAATGCTCCTTATTAATTAATATTTTTTGAGGCCTCATAAAAGTGTCCATAATTTGGAATCCTAGATATAATACTGGAGATCTAATTTGAACCTTTTCCTGAGCAATGTTTAGTCCATATCATTTCAAGTTTTTCTGATATATCACTAAAATATAGTGAATAAGACTTCTTGATTAGGATGAGCAAGCAAAACATCATCCATATAATGGAGGCACATAAGCTCTGGGTATTTATTTTTGATAGGCTGAATAACTTTATCTACATAGATTTGACACATAGTGGGGCTATTAGCCATTCCCTGCGGCAAAACTTTCCATTGATATCTCTGATCAGGGCCATTATTGTTAGTAGAAGGAACTGAAAAAGCAAACCTGGGGGGGTATCCAGAGGGTGTAGAGGAATAGAAAAGAAACAATCCTTTATATCAAGAGTAATAAGATGGAAATTTTTTGTAATAGCTACAGGATTAGGAAGTCCAGGTTGAGTAGGGCCCATGATTTGCATGGTTTTATTAATTGTCTAAGATCATGTAACAATCACCATTTTCCTGATTTTTTCTTGATCACAAATATGGGGGGAATTCCAGGGAGAGGTGGAAGATTCTATATATCGTGCTTCTGGTTGTTCCTGAACTAGTAGGTGGGCTGCTTGTAATTTCTCTTTAGATAGGGGCCACTGAGGGACCCACAATGGCTTATCAGAAAGCCATGGTATTTTCAAAATTATTTTCTCAGTGGCCCCCCCCCAAAAAATATCTTTTTCCTTTATGATAATGATTTCTTTTAGGGTTAAGATTACCCTGTACCTTTTGATAATGATTTCTTATAGGGTTAAGATTACCCTGTACTTTTTGATAATGATTTTTTTTAGGGTTAAGATTACCCTGTAGATTTTCACATTTAACATCTGCAGGCTTGGTTGCAAGGTGTACTCCCATTTGTTGCAAAATATCTCTTCCCCATAAAGTAACCGGTAGGTTAGGTAAAACATAAGGCTGAAATGTTCCTTTATGCCATTCATCATCCTCCCATTTTAAAATTACCGCACTTTTCTCTGGGAGGTTATTATAATCCCAAGCCTCTTAAAACTGGTTGAAGCTTTTTGCAGAGGCCAGTGCTTGGGCCATTGCCGTAGATTAATGATGGATGAGGTCAGCTCCAGTATCTATCAGTCCCTCCATCTCTATTCCTTGGATTTTTATTTTACACATAGGCCTCCTTGAACAATCCCGAACCCAGCAAGCCATGGATCCTGAGTCAGTGGAACAAAATCCTCTATTGTTCCTTTTTTGAGGCATACTCATTTTAAATGAATTATGTAAATTTGGAAGGAGAAGCAGCTGAGCAATTCTATCTCCTTGATTGACAGAACTTATACTTTGGGGTGAGCTAAGCATTATTTTTATTTCCCCTTTGTAGTCTGAGTTTATTACACCTGGGGTCACTTGCAAACCTAATAAGCTTTCAGGACTTCTCCCGAGAATAAGTCCCTACAGTCCCTGAGGGAAGAGGTCCCCTGACTCCTGTGGAATCAGTTGAACCCCCATTTCAGGTGTTAACACTATTCGGGTGGTGAAACAGAGGTCTAATCCTGCATTTTCCTCCTGTTCCTCTGGAGAGGGAGTGGATGGGTAGTAGGGGTTGTGTCGGGGAAGCATCTGAGTGGATGCTTGAGGATGCTCCTCCTCCAATACCTCGTACATTTGTGGGCCCCAGGGTATTGGGCCCTGTGCCCCGTTTTTTGAATTTCCTGGACAAATGATTTCCATGGATGTCAAATTTTGAATGGCATTTATTGGCCCAGTGATTTCCCTTTTTACACCTGGGGCAGCGGCCTGGGGCACGGTATGAGCTTGTTCTTATTTCTCTTTGGGGATTTTGCCCAGAATTGCCTGATTGATTATGATAATTTTGCCTGGAATATCCTGATTATAATGTCTAGGTTGAGCCCTGTGAAATTTTGGGGGGAGGCACCTCTCGTTGCAGCTGCAATCATATTTCCTGTGACAAAGGCATCATTTATATCTTTACATAGTTGTATATATATGGAAAGATCCTTTATATTTCTCATGGCCTGATGGCTTCCTGGCAATATTTAGTAGCATTTTCATATGCTAATTGAACAACTAATGCATAGTTTGATCAACGTCTCCAAACACCTGAAGCAATGGCCGCCTGCAGCAACAAAGCCGCGGGAATAAGTTCAGAGGAAGACTGGAAATGAACAGGCCTCTTTATTCTGCCAGCTTCTCTCTCTCGGGCTCCAACAACACCCCAACACGCAATCCACACTCCTCCAACCACACCACCAAATGGCTCCAACCCCATCCGCAATGTCCTGGGATAAGTCCCGCGAGACCATGGAAGGTGGCAATGCTTGAATATCTCTATGGCTCACAGCCAGCCGCAATCTTAGCCATCTCCTTAATTAGGGCTCCTACATTTCCCCCCTTTTGTTTTAAAAGAGGGGATGTTCTAGGACATCCGTGTGCAACCAACATTCTTACCCGTCATCGGATAATCAAGGCTGTGCCCTTGTTTCTGTCTTAGGTTGATATGTCGGCCACATGAGACTGTCCCGTGCAACTGTGCCTGTCTTAGGTTGTCCCCCTCTGGGGATCTTACCCGTCATTGGCTACTAGCCATCCAATGGAGCCCTTCAGGATCTACTGTGTATGATGACTAATGGCTGTGAGGAGATGCTGCGGCTTTAAGGTGATAAGCCTTCTGCTGACGAGCCAAGATGCATAGTATATCAAATTCTCTAAACAAATCAGCTTCCCTGAGTTCTATCAAGTAACACACTGAGTTCTCTAGACAAATACCCGCAAGGCATTGTTCCGTAAAGTCCCAAAACAATGAAAGATCAAAATGTCCACTTGTTATAACACGTTGATCTAGGAGGCCCCATGCATGCAGAGCAGAGGCCACACTGCTGGTGAGGTTGTTTGATGCTTGAGCAGCAGGGATGCTTGCAGCGACCACAATCCTTGCAGCTATAGCAGCAGCCATCTTTTTTATGTCTAGACAATGCCACTGGCAAATCTTCAGGGCCCGCTACCTAGAAACTCAAGCATCAATTATTAAAGGAAAGGCAATGCTATTCCAACACTGAGTCAAGAGGTGAGTTGTCAAACTAAAAAATAGAATTATTAGAGTAGAAAATTAAAGTTGATTTCTGCTCACACACATTACTGCTTGAGATCCCACAAACATAAGCTGGCAAAATATCATATTCAGAACAAAACAAAGAAAGACTGAAAGTATTTTACTGCATTAAAGATAGATTAAAGAAAAGCTAAAGGCACTTTGGAAAAATAATTTGTTAGCTGGAACCCTCGAGTCTCTGTAACCTTCCATGAAATTATCTGTTGAAATAACTCAAATTAATCAGCTATAAAACAAATAAAGTTAATTACAAATAAACATTCCTATGTCAAAACACCAAAATATCAGGTTATACAGCACCAGTCATTTTCTTCGCTAAAGAGAAATCCCTGGAACACCTATAAATCAAAATTGAAGGTACCTTCACTTATTAAATTATTTACCCAAATTGAATACTCTTAACCTAAAATGAATTAAAGTTATTTGGATCCATATATATATATATTTTTTTTTTTCATAAGCACTTTGTTATTTGTGACGTCACACTGGACAGACGTACAAACCTACAAACATATATTTGTAACGTCACATTTACATGAAATTTAGACAAATGCACAGACATAAAGACGTATATAAAAAGAGAAAAAAAGAAAAAACACAATTGTGTGCACACTAAAGAGAGATCTCCTCATCCCAGCTGGGAGGAATGACACTTAAGTTGTGAAATATTTTGAAGGACTCTTTTAAGGGAATCATTCCATACCTTCATCTTGGTCCTCTTGATTTTGTACCTTTTTTATTAATCTTGATTCCTCAACAAGTTCATCTTGATCCTTATGATTTGGTAACTGCTTTATTAATCTAGATGGTATCCATATTGGAGAGGATTCGTGCTTTGGAAAAACACAAACAGATCCTCTCCCCCAAATTAATACTGGATCTGGACCCTTCCATGTACCTGAAAGAACATCCTTCCAGTAAACCAACGGTTTATGTTGTTGGTGTGGGTTCCAATGTCTGTCTCCAGCAGAATAACCGTTAGAGTCTAAAGTTAAAAAATTTAAGTTAAACAGGGCAACTGCCAATCTGTCCCTAGGACTTTTCCAATTTCCTTCTTTTTGTTTTAATAACATAATTTTCAGTGTGCGGTTTGCTCTTTCAATAATGCCCTGAACCTGAGGATTGTATGGGATGCCTGTTTTATGGGATATATTGAATTTTGCGCAAAACTGTTTGAAAGAAGAGGATGTATATGCAGGGCCATTATCTGTTTTAAGCATTTTGGGGATGCCCAATGCAGCAAAAGCTTGCAAACAATGAGATGTAACATCTTTGTCTTTTTCTCCAGTATGTAAGGAAGCAAAAATCATGCCTGAGTACGTATCTATGGTCACATGAATAAATCGCAATTTTCCAAAGCTTGGCTCATGAGTAACATCCATCTGCCACAAATGATTGGGCATTAATCCTCTAGGGTTAACACCAAAATGAGGATTGGGCAAATGTGTCATACAAGATTTACAATCTTTTACAATTGTTCTGGCTTGCTCCTTTGTGATTTTAAACCTACGCTGCAAGGTGGTGCTATTGACGTGAAACTGGGAGTGAAATAAAGTAGCTTGCTGGAGCGCTGAAAGTATAAAGATTGTTTGGGTAAGGGCATCAGCCTTTTGATTACCTTCATGGAGGGGACCAGGCAAGTTGGTATGTGCTCTAATATGCCCTACGAATAGAGGTTCTTTTCTTGCCCACAAAAGTTTTTGTATTTGATAAAACAATTTAAAGACTGGAGTATGAGGTGCTATTGGTCCTGCTAGCTCTAATTTTGGGACGGCATGTACAATATAATGACTATCTGAAAAAATGTTCATGGGCTGCTCTCTAAAATTTTCCAGAGCTCTTAACCACAGCTTCCAGTTCCACTAGTTGAGCTGATTTGTGTGCAGTTATGTAAGTTATATTTTCTTTTTAGTGACTACTGCAGCAGTACCATTTGAGGACCCATCTGTGAATACATTTAATGCCTTAGGAATAGGTTGATTTTTTATTACCTGTGGAAATATAATAGGATGATTGATACAAAAAGATAATATAGGAGACTTAGGAAGATGGTTATCAAAATTTGCAGAAGTAGAGCATCTAGCTATAGCCCAATCATTATCATTGGAGCATAAATATTCAATCTGTGATGATGAATAAGGAGTAATAATAGTAGCAGGGTGAATGCCAAATATTTTAGTAGAAATTTTAAGTCCTTGAAGAATAAGTTTAGCCACCATGGAGGTATAAGACTCAATTATGCTTTTAGGAGAGACAGGCAAATGTATCCATAATAAAGGCCCTTGTTGCCAAAATACTCCTGTGGGTGTATATTGTGAAGAAATAATAATCAATATCAGTGGTTGAGTTAAATCAAATCTATCACAATGAGCTCCTTCGATGGCTTTTTCTACTAACTTTAAAGCTTTCCTAGCATCAAGAGTCAATGTTCACGGTGAAGATGGATCAGGGTCCCCGTGGAGGATGTCAAATAAAGGTTTTAGTTGGCCAGTAGTGAGGTTTAGTGTAGGGCGAAGCCAATTAATATCTCCTAGCAATTTTTGAAAGTCATTGAGAACGGCCAAATGCTCCTTATTAATTAATATTTTTTGAGGCCTCATAAAAGTGTCCATAATTTGGAATCCTAGATATAATACTGGAGATCTAATTTGAACCTTTTCCTGAGCAATGTTTAGTCCATATCATTTCAAGTTTTCTGATATATCACTAAATATAGTGAATAAGACTTCTTGATTAGGATGAGCAAGCAAAACATCATCCATATAATGGAGGCACATAAGCTCTGGGTATTTATTTTTGATAGGCTGAATAACTTTATCTACATAGATTTGACACATAGTGGGGCTATTAGCCATTCCCTGCGGCAAAACTTTCCATTGATATCTCTGATCAGGGCCATTATTGTTAGTAGAAGGAACTGAAAAAGCAAACCTGGGGGTATCCAGAGGGTGTAGAGGAATAGAAAAGAAACAATCCTTTATATCAAGAGTAATAAGATGGAAATTTTTTGTAATAGCTACAGGATTAGGAAGTCCAGGTTGAGTAGGGCCCATGATTTGCATGGTTTTATTAATTTGTCTAAGATCATGTAACAATCACCATTTTCCTGATTTTTTCTTGATCACAAATATGGGGGAATTCCAGGGAGAGGTGGAAGATTCTATATATCGTGCTTCTGGTTGTTCCTGAACTAGTAGGTGGGCTGCTTGTAATTTCTCTTTAGATAGGGGCCACTGAGGGACCCACACTGGCTTATCAGAAAGCCATGGTATTTTCAAAATTATTTTCTCAGTGGCCCCCCCCAAAAAATATCTTTTTCCTTTATGATAATGATTTCTTTTAGGGTTAAGATTACCCTGTACCTTTTGATAATGATTTCTTATAGGGTTAAGATTACCCTGTACTTTTTGATAATGATTTTTTTTTAGGGTTAAGATTACCCTGTAGATTTTCACATTTAACATCTGCAGGCTTGGTTGCAAGGTGTACTCCCATTTGTTGCAAAATATCTCTTCCCCATAAAGTAACCGGTAGGTTAGGTAAAACATAAGGCTGAAATGTTCCTTTATGCCATTCATCATCCTCCCATTTTAAAATTACCGCACTTTTCTCTGGGAGGTTATTATATCCCAAGCCTCTTAAACTGGTTGAAGCTTTTTGCAGAGGCCAGTGCTTGGGCCATTGCCGTAGATTAATGATGGATGAGTCAGCTCCAGTATCTATCAGTCCCTCCATCTCTATTCCTTGGATTTTTATTTTACACATAGGCCTCCTTGAACAATCCCGAACCCAGCAAGCCATGGATCCTGAGTCAGTGGAACAAAATCCTCTATTGTTCCTTTTTTGAGGCATACTCATTTTAAATGAATTATGTAAATTTGGAAGGAGAAGCAGCTGAGCAATTCTATCTCCTTGATTGACAGAACTTATACTTTGGGGTGAGCTAAGCATTATTTTTATTTCCCCTTTGTAGTCTGAGTTTATTACACCTGGGGTCACTTGCAAACCTAATAAGCTTTCAGGACTTCTCCCGAGAATAAGTCCTACAGTCCCTGAGGGAAGAGGTCCCCTGACTCCTGTGGGAATCAGTTGAACCCCCATTTCAGGTGTTAACACTATTCGGGTGGTGAAACAGAGGTCTAATCCTGCATTTCCTCCTGTTCCTCTGGAGAGGGAGTGGATGGGTAGTAGGGGTTGTGTCGGGGAAGCATCTGAGTGGATGCTTGAGGATGCTCCTCCTCCAATACCTCGTACATTTGTGGGCCCCAGGGTATTGGGCCCTGTGCCCCGTTTTTTGAATTCCTGGACAAATGATTTCCATGGATGTCAAATTTTGAATGGCATTTATTGGCCCAGTGATTTCCCTTTTTACACCTGGGGCAGCGGCCTGGGGCACGGTATGAGCTTGTTCTTATTTCTCTTTGGGGATTTTGCCCAGAATTGCCTGATTGATTATGATAATTTTGCCTGGAATATCCTGATTATAATGTCTAGGTTGAGCCCTTGTGAAATTTTGGGGGGAGGCACCTCTCGTTGCAGCTGCAATCATATTTCCTGTGACAAAGGCATCATTTATATCTTTACATAGTTGTATATATATGGAAAGATCCTTTATATTTCTCATGGCCTGATGGCTTCCTGGCAATATTTAGTAGCATTTTCATATGCTAATTGAACAACTAATGGCATAGTTTGATCAACGTCTCCAAACAATCTACCTGCAGTTCTCAAAAGTCAATCAGCAAAGTCAGCATATGGCTCATTAGGTCCTTGAATCACTTTTGACAAGCTACCTTGTAGATCCCCAGGTCCTTGTAAAGTTTTCCATGCCTTTAAAGCAGCTGCATATATCTGAGCATATACACCTGGGACATAATATTTTTGAGCCTGTGAGCCTGCGAATTGCCCCTCTCCTGTGAGCATTTCTATATTATGGTCTCCAAACTCTGCAACTGCGTTTCTTTTAGCTGTTTCTATACAAAGTTCTTGAAATTGCGATCGCCAAACCAAGTATTGCCTCTACTTAATGCTGCTTTACATAGACTTTTCCAGTCTGAGGGGGTTAAGTTAAAGATGTTAAGGGACTCCAGCATACTCAATGTGAAAGGAGCTTGGGGCCCATACGTCATTACTGCCTCTTTGAGATTTTTTATTGTTTTGAAATCTACTGACTGGTGGACCCTCTGTCCATTTTCATTTTCAAATACTGGTAGTTCCCAATGTGTCTGTGAGTTACCCTTGTGAGCACTTAAGTGCTCAGAAAGACTTTTTATTTCTGTTTCTAGGGTTTGCAAATGCCTAGTAATACCCTTCATATTTTCTGTAATGGATTCCACCCATGGGGGAGTAGAGGACACAAGTGGTTCCTCTACTTGATGGTCCTTTTTCTTTTTTAATTTCTTTTTGTTCTTTTTACTGGAGACTGTGCTCCCAGAATCACCTTTTGATTCCTCTTCACTACTATCACTTTTACTGGTATCCTGAATTTTCAGCTTCTAAGGAGAGTACATATTCTTTGGATAATTTCAATAAGTTTCTGATGGCTTTTGCAGCTCTTACTTTTGAATTGACACCACTACTCTTCTCACTGGTATTAACTGACTCAGAGGCTGTGCTTTCTTGATCACTCTCCTCACTATCCACTGAGTCTGCGATGTCGAAAAACTCATCCATGGCTTTTATTATCTGACCTTTTGTTACTTTCGCTCCCATTTTCAGTTCTTACCTGCTGGCCGAACTCCCCGTACGGGCCACCACCTGTTGCCACCTGAAGCGATGGCCGCCTGCAGCAACAAAGCTGCGGGAATAAGTTCAGAGGCAGACTGGGAACGAACAGACTCTTTATTCTTCCAGCTTCTCTCTCCAGCTCCAACAACACCCCAACACGCAATCCACACTCCTCCAACCACACCACCAAATGGCACCGACCCCGTCCGCAATGTCCTGGGCCAAGTCTCGCGAGATCATGGAAGGTGGTAATGCTTCATGGCTCACAGCTAACCACAATCTTAGCTATCTCCTTAATTAGGGCTCCTACACTCTGTGACTGTATAATACATGGAAACCCAGAGGCTTAAGAGTGTTTGGACTAACTATAACATTAGCAGGGGATCATGCTGTACACAGGTAGGCAAGGAAGAGGCTGTTAAAGATATCTGCCATTGTTAAGCATATTTAACGGTACTTGCCACTGCAAGAAGAGTCCCAGTGAAGTCTGTGATGGTTAATTTTATGTGTCAGTTTGTCTGGATCAAGGTGCCCAGATAGGTAGCTGGTCACGTATTATTCTCAAAGTTCCTGTAAGAGTGTTTTTGAATAAAATTAATATTTAAACCATTAATCAATATTCACATTAATATATTAATCTTTGGGTAATAAGATTGCCTTCCATAATGTGGGCAGGTCTCATTCAATCAATTAAAGGTCTAAGTAAAAGAAAAGACTAATTAATATTCTCTGAGCAAGAGGATGGCCTTCAGACTTGGACTATAGCATTAGCTCTTCCCATCTTGCCAGCCTGACAAAGTTTGAATCGAATTTTTTAATTTGCCAGCTTCCATAATGACTGTGTAAGCCAATTCCTTAAGCCTTTCTCTCTCTCTCTCTCTCTCTCTCTCTCTCTCTCTCTCTCTCTCTCTCCATATATATACTGAGGGATCACATCTGGCAAGGGTCTTCTTGCTGGGTCATCTCATGGTGGAAGGGTAAAGAGAAAGGAAGAGCTAGAGCAAAGGGGCATCAACCTTGTCCTTTTGAGACAGCATAAAAAAAGGCCTGATTTACCAACCAACTTTTCCTCTTTTAATGGCATCAACCCCGTGCTGCTGGTTCTGCAGGATTTCAGGATGCTGGGTTAGGAGATCATGGAGACTTCCATCAAGATTCCAGAGGAAGGAGGAGGAGGAGGAGGAGGAGGAGGAGGAGGAGGAGGAGGAGGAGGAGGAGATGAGGAGGAGGAGGAGGAGGGGGTTGGACAAAGTACAGCAGGGTTGGAGTGCCTGTGGGCTACCCTTGGAGGGTGATGTGTAGGGAAGTGAAAAGGAAGCCAAAGCTGCAGTGGAGGCCCCTGAGATTAAGAGATGCCAGTACTGTGGAATGGCTGCTGAGGAAAGCTGCAAGAATTAAGTATTGACAAGCCAACAGAAAGGCCATATGGGCTACAACAAGCAAAGCCGTGGGGACAGAGATGCACAAGCCCTTTTGAGAGAATATCACACTGCCATGTGCCCCAGATGCTGCACATGGAGCTAGAAAACTTGTTTGCCCAGCTGGATTTCAGTCTTGCTTTGGTCCATCCCTTATTTTTTGGTCCATGCCCCTATTTATCCCTTTTGAAATGGAAATGTTTATTCTGTGCCTTTCTGTGTTGAATATATGTAACTTGCTTTTGATTTTGTTTTGGTTTGTTTGTTTTATTTTAGTTTTTCCATGGTGAGAGTTTCTCTTGAGTCTCAGAGGAGACTTTGGACATGGACTTTTGGGCAAACTTGGAACTGTTGAAAGTATGGGGACTCTTGGAAAAGGATGAGATGTGTTGTGCATTGTGAGATGGGCATGAAATTTGGGGAGCTGGGGTGGAATGTTATAGTTTAGATAACCCAAAACTTCCTGGGTGAAACAGTGCAAGGATGTTTAGAGGTGAAATAATTGATGAGAGCCTTGACCTAATTAGTGTATTAATCTACTGATAGGGATTAACCAGTTGTAACAGTTATATTGTGGCTAGAGGAGGTGTCTCTTGTGGACGGGCTGGGGGTGGAGGGTGGGGGGATGCCTTTGGGGTATATATTTTGTCCCTGGTGAGAGGAGCAGTCCCACTCTCCCTCTCTCTCCCCACCCCTCTTCCTGATTGTCATGTCCTGAGCTGATATCCTCTGTTACACCTTTCCATCATGGTGTTCTGCCTACCTTGGGCCCAGAGCATGGAGTCAGCTGTCCATGGACTGAGACCTCTGAAATCATGAGTACCAAATAAATTTTTCCTCCCCTAAAATTGTTTTTGTCAAGTCTTGGCAAAGAAGCTGACTAAAACAGATGCCATCAAGGTTTGTGGGTTTTATATCTTCTGGAACTCCAAGTCCAGTCACACCTGAGACCACCTGAACCACAGCTGGGGTGGCTGAGGACAGTTGTGCCTGAATGACAAGGTAGTATGAGCAGACACTCCAGGTGGCACAGGACAGTGAATGCTGAAGTCCCCTGGGGACCTCTCTGGAAAGCTTGCTTTCAGTGTTCTACCCTACCTCAAAGATCTCTGAAATACCTTTGGGGTCATTCTCTCATTGTCTTCATGAATAGCCTCTGACTTCATCCTAGCTTTGCTAATCTCCTTTAGCAAAAGGTTGCTTGGCCACACCCTTGGTTTGCTTCCTAATCATTCATTTTCTTCCTTTATGTGGCTAAGCTTCAATTTGTCAAATCTTTCCATTCTGCCTGTCTTTTAAGTTATGCATTATCTTTGAGTCATTTCTTTCCTCTTGAATTTTTTATGTGCATTTAAGAGAAACCATGCAACTGGGTGTAGTGTCCCAGTTCCTCAGGAGGCTGAGGTAGAAGGACACCTTGAGCTAAGGAATTCTAGACCATCAACAAAGACTCCATACCAAAAAAAAAAAAAAAAAGAAAGAAAGAAAGAAAGAAAGAAACCATGTAGCTCCCTCAGTGCTTTTCTTCAAGCAAATATCCTAGTTCATTTCTCTGACTTCCATAAAGTCCTAGGATGTGAACAAAATTTATCCAAAGTCTTTGCCACTTTGTGATGAGGATGGCTTTGTCTACAGTTTCCAATACCTTGTTCTTGATTTCTGTTGAGACCTTATCAAAATGGCCTTTATTGTCCATATTTCTGATACTGCCAGTTATCCGTGACAAGTTCTACTTCATCAAATGTTGAAATTTAAACATTAGAGAAGCACCAAAGCTAGCATATAAAACAGGTTTTATTTAAAAAGTAGTAACACAGACTTCTCCCAGGAGGAGAAGGGGGCCATAGCTGGTATCCTGGTATCCCGAGAAGTGAGGGCGTCCTGCCCCTTTTATACATTTTAGACTTTCTTTGTTCTCCTGATCTCTTCCCCCAATCTCTCTCCTTTCTTCACACCTGACTAGGGCCAAGAGATGGCCAAAAGGTGAGCAGATGGGCAGGGGGAAGGGCCAAAGATCCAAGCAGGAGGCAGCCCAGGAGGCATTAACAACTTTTATAACTCCCTGTAGGGAGGAACAATTCCAGGGGCAGGTTACCTAAGCAACAAGTTGAAGCTGGGACAGGTTATGTAAATAAGGGTGGAGAAGGGCTCCAGAGGCAATAACATTTCAATTCCCCAGAGATGGTCTCCAACTTCCAGGACCCAAATTGGCTTCCATTTTCTTGATCTGACCTGATTACCTATCTACACTGACTGCCTGTCTTTCATTCTTGCTTCATTTCTACCAGCATTTTAATCACCAACACTCAATCAAACAAACTTCGGGGAATCTCTTTTTTCCCTACATCTCTTCTTTTCTGAATCCTCATAAGAATGGGATCCTATTTTGAGGAGAGGGGTTTAATCCGGAGGCTCAGAGATCCAAAGTACTTTCTGGAAGTAAAGCCAGAATTAGACAGGCAGTGAGTACAGACAGGTAAGTCAAGTCAGGTCGGATCAAGGAGGCCAATTTGGAGTGAGTCTGGGAAGTTGGAGACTGCCTCCTGAGGGATTGAAATGCCTTCAGACTCCTTCCTCCACTCTATCAAGATAACCTGCTCCAATCTGTTGCCAAGGTAACCTGTCCCAGGAACTGCCCCTCCCTACAGGAAGCTATAAAGTTGTTAATTAATGTGTCCTGGGCTGCTCCATCCTGCCCTTCCCCCTTCAGCCCACCTCTTTCCCACCTTTTGGCCAGCCCACTGAGCATTCCTAGGCCTAGTCATGTACACAGGAAGGAGAGAAATAAGGAGAAGAGGGCAGGAGAACAAAGGAAGCCTAGGACATATAAAAAGGGCAGAACACCTCACTTCCTAGGATACCAGGATATCAGCTATGGCCCCTTCTCCCTCCCGGGAGAAGTCTTAATGTTACCCCTTTTTAAATTAATCCTTCTTTATATTCTTGCCTCAGCGTGCTTCTCTAATGTTCAAACTTCAACATGTGAGGCAGCAGTCACCGATAACCGGAGGTATCACCCACACCAAATCAACAAGAGTCTCAAATTCAAAGAACACATTTTTACAGATATTTTTCTCCTGCCAATCTGAGTTTGGAAAGGGAGGAACAAAAAATTTGTTTACATTCCTCTCTCAGTCAGGCACTACAGACCTATATCTGGGAGAGCTGACTTTCCTCAACTCTCACAAATCTACAGTTGGAACAGATCTCTGCAAGAAAAGATTAACGAACAAGAGAAAACAAGTAAATTTATGAATGCATGCAGTGCACATCATTTGGGAGAAAACGAAAGGAAACTCAAGGCAGGGGCTTAGAACTCTTATTACATAGCTGTTGATCCAAGACGCAAAGAAAAGACCACCAACTACAATTTTAAATCAAATTAAAGCAAGCTTATATTGTGTATACAAAGAGAGCTGGCCAGCGGCTGCCCCTCCCAAACACTGGGCTCGAGATCAGCCCTGCTCTCCAGGAAGACAAGGTTTTTATAGCACAGAAAGTTACAAAAAAAAAAAAAAAAAAAAAAAAAAGGAAGTGTCTTAGGAACTTAGAGCTAACAGGGTTTTGGCAAATGTGATACAAAGGAAGATAGCAGGCTAATGATCTACATGGCTTAACATTTCAAGGTAGGGAGTAAATCAAGATTCCTGTTGGAATTTATGAGGTACCATGAGGTTTTAGGGAGGGTTGTTATCTGGTCAAGGAGAGCCAGGCCTGTGTGAGTTCAGAGCATAGGCAGGAATTCCAGACAAGACTTGCCCAAGAGTTTGGTCAGGCCAAATAAATATCTTAGTAAAACAGAAATGAACTCTTTTTCTTTTTTTTTTTAATTTTATGGCTCCCAATCTTAGGATAGAATTAGGTTGTGTTCATCAATAGCCACAGATGTCAAAGAGGCATATTTTGAGGTGACATTTTGGTTTCCCTTAGTGACCTTTGGTTTCCCTTATGACCCTTCAGTGGGGAAGCATTTTTTATTAAATGGTGCTAGTGAAGCCAGATTTAAAGCTAGGTAGTGAGTGTAGTCAGGCAAATCGGGTCTAACATCGAGTTTCATAAAGAACATGGAGTCCATAAGGAAAATGGAGTCAGCCTGAGTCCTGGAAAATCACAGAGCAACTCCAAGAGAGATAAGATGGTTAATGTTCCCAAGTTTAGGGCTCATCTTATGGAATGATAATGAAACAACTTCCAGTAAACGGAGATGCTAGATGCTAATCAACTAGCCCTAAACCCTTCCCGTAAATCTCACACCCACCATGGGCCCTCCTTTTGACATTCCTGTCCTAGGAAGGACAGAGATAAGGAACATGGAAGGGACAAAAGAAAGATTTAGATATAAAAGGGAGAAAGCTTCTCCTCCCTTTGGATTTCTGGTTTCCAGGTCCCCTTCTCCCTCTGGGGGAAGTCTTTTGCTATCCTTTAAATAAAGCTGTCCACTTTCCACTTTACGCTTGCCTCGGAGTGCTTCTTCGGCGTTATTCTTCAGCGTTCGGGGAGCAAGAACTCGTCACGGTAAAAAGCGGTTTCATAGTGGAGGTCCCACCGAGATTAACTACACGAGGTAAGCTCTTCTTAATGCACCCCAAATCTGTCGAGGTGCATCTGTCTCTTTTTCTTTCGGAGGAGAAAGTGGGCACCCGTCGGCTACTTAAATGCAGTTAGTGCAGCCGCCACTCTTCAAGACTCGGGTGAGAGGTTTCTCGGCCTAGACAGTTTCCAATCACCTGTTCTGGACAGAACAGGCATGTTGGGCTCTGCCAAAGCCGTTTCCTACTTTTCTGTCCAGGCCCGGAGAGCATTTGGCGTGAGTACACAGCGTCCCAAGTCCTGATCTACCTCAGATGCGTGGAGATGGAGGAAAGAGTTGGAACAACTGCGGAATTCGGGTCTGGGCCACACTCAGACGTATTCCTAAGGTTCCTTCCCTTGAGCCCTCTCCCGACAGCCCTTAGGGGTATCTGGGTGATCGGTAGACGAATGGCGCTGAGGGAAAGCCCCAATTACAAATTGCCTCCGTGTGGGCCAGCACACATTCCCCCACCCCGCATCCATTCCCTCCTGGATGCTCCCTTTGCATCGCCGATCATAATGCTAGCAATTCAGGCTGTAGAAATGTGGGAAAAGACTTAAGATGATTTGTAGGAGATGTTTATATTTCTCTTGCATGTGTAGGTTGATTTCATCCTGATGTTTAAAATGTGATGTGTTCCTTGTAAGTGGCCAGGGGCTAAAGTTCAACCTTTCCAGGGTCCCTCCGATAGGAAATATGGTATACTTTACAACCATTAGATATCTCCCCTTTACCTTGCAAGAGGTCCCTTAAGTGCACAGAGCAAAGTAAATTAACAAGAAAATAGGCGAATTTATGTTATGGGTTTTTGTAGTGGCAAGGAGGAAAGCAGTAATGCCCTTAAGTCTGAATCCTCCTAGGGTCTTTGGCACAG
This sequence comes from Tamias sibiricus, assembly GCA_025594165.1. Classification (NCBI taxonomy): domain Eukaryota; kingdom Metazoa; phylum Chordata; class Mammalia; order Rodentia; family Sciuridae; genus Tamias; species Tamias sibiricus. The sequence continues at coordinate 110,700,356 of CM046658.1, read as the reverse complement.
GGCAAACTGAGACCCCAGCACTTTGCCAAAGGAGGCCAGAAATAACTTTGGCAAAGCCAGGTGATGAGAGACGGGTTTTCTGGACCGTAAGGAAGCTCCAGAGATAGGGAGATGTCCCTAATAGGAACAGTTCTCTTTGGCGCGGGCGCCTGAGTCCTGTTTTCTTCTCTTACTCAGATGGGAGCTTCTCTCTCCAATATGTCGGGTACACCACTTACCTACATATTGAAAAACTAGAATAAGTTTGACCCACAGACACTCAAGAAAAAGCGCCTCATTTTCTTCTGCCGCGAGGCCTGGCCTCAATACAAACTCCCTGATGGAGAATCCTGGCCACCAGAGGGAAATATCAATTTCAATACGATTTTGCAGCTTGATAGATTTTGCAAAAAGGAAGGGAAATGGGGGGAGGTGCCGTATGTTCAGGCTTTCTTTGCCCTAAGGGAAGACCCCCAATTGTGTCAGCAATGTAAAGTAGACTTAGCTATGATCTCTGCTATGAAGGGAGAATATCCTAAGAAACCACCTGTCGAGGAGAAGGAATCAGGAGGACACCCAAATCTTCATTCTCTGCTGATGTCCAGCAGCAGCCCTCCTGTCCCCCATACCCTGGCCTCTCTCCATCTGTCCCAATGGACAAGTCAAATGTATTACCCCTCCAGGAGATGCCAGGAGGAGAATTTGGACCAGTCAAAGTACATTACATACTCCCTTCTCCCTTCAAGACTTAAGACAGATAAAAAACTGACTTAGGGAGATTCTCAGAAGACCCAGATAAATATATTGAGATGTTTCAAAACATATGCCAGGTGTTTGACCTTACCTGGAAAGACATTATGCTGTTACTCAACCAGACTTTAACTTCTAATGAGAAGGGAAGCTGCCTTAAGAGCAGCCGAGCAATTTGGGGATGACTTACACCTTGCTCATGCCCCGGCAGCACAGACTAGAAGCAAACCCAATTACCCGACAGGAGCACAGGCGGTTCCCAGGAACGAGCCTGATTGGGACCCAAACGATGAACAAGATGCTTGGAAACTTAGTCACTTTCAAATGCTAATTCTTGAGGCCCTTAGAAGAGTTTAGCAAAAGCCCATTAACTATTCTAAGATGTCAGAAATTATTCAGGGCTCGCAGGAAAGTCCTGCTATCTTCATGGAGAAACTCAGGGAGGCAATGAGAAAGCACACCACCGTAGATCCTGAATCCGCAGAGGGCCACATAATTTTAAAGGACAAATTTATCACCCAGTCGGCCCCAGACATTCGGAGGAAGCTACAAAAATTGGCATATGGCCCTGATCAGTCTTTAGATGATATCCTCCGACTTGCTACTTCCGTCTTTTATAATAGAGACCTGGAGGAAATAAGGGTGAAAGAGCGCAGAGACAGAAAAAAGACTGAGACGCTGGTATTAGCTCTTAAAGGAGTAAGCTCCCAGGGTGGAAAAGGAGGAGTACGAAATGCTCCCCAATCCACAAAAGGGACTTGTTTCCATTGTGGAGAAGAAGGACATTTCAAGCGGGAGTGCTCACGAGCAAAGCGGCCACCTCCGAAGCCCTGCCCTAAATGTCAAGGCAACCACTGGAAGAGTGACTGTCCTGAGGGGCGTAGGTCCTTGAGGCCAGACTCTCCCACACAGGCCTGACGGGCCCAGGGTCAATTCTGGCTCCCGTAACTCCTATCACCACAAGTGAGCCCCGGGTATGCTTCTCCATAGGGAGCCAAGAGGTCAACTTCCTCTTAGATACTGGTGCCAGTTATTCTGTTCTCACGACGTATTCTGGACCCCTTTCCTCTAAAACCATGACGGTGCAAGGAGTGTCTGGAAGGTGTATAACTAGAAAGTTCACTCCCCACTGAGTTGTGAGTGGGGATGGATTCCAGAGTGCCCCACCCCTTTATTAGGACGGGATTTACTTTCAAAACTTAAGACCTCTGTTACAATGAATTTGGGGCCAGAGGGACCATTATGTTTACCTTTATTAGAATGTGACATGGGCAGGCCCTCCTCCAGAGATAAGACCTCAGTATACTCAGGAGGAAACACACCAGGCCTTATCTAAAGGAGGTAGCCTTCTTACCCTCAGGTTGGATTCAAATGGAAGACAGCAAGCTTTATTTACCTGCTAGTTCCCAATGGAAGATTTTACACACCCTACACCAATCTTTCCACCTAGGAGAAGAAAAATACTCTTAAATAAACCCGAGAGATATTTGAAGGAAAAAATATTTCAAAAACTATCCATCAAATAGTCAAGGCCTATGAAATGTGCCAAAGAAATAACCCACTTAACTCTGCCAAGAAGCCCCCAGGATTATAAAGGACAGGACAGTTCCCTGGGGAAGACTGGCAACTTGATTTTACCCACATGCCCAAGAGCAATGGACTCCAATATCACCGAGCTTCACTGCTTATTCCACATATTGGTTTAGAGGATGTAATGTGGCACGTGGAAACCTTGAACAATTACACCCAGACCGCGCTTCTTGAGGTTGAGGAAAGTATCTCTCTCCTTAACACTAAAGTAACGCTTATGAGAAAGGCCATCTTACAAAACCGTATGGCTTTAGATGTCCTTACTGCAGCCCAAGGCGGTACTTGTGCCATTATTAAAACTGAATGCTGTGTTTACATCCCTGATAGTTCTGGCAATGTGACTAAAATTCTTAAGAACTTGCATGCTCAGATAGAAGCCATGTCTTCACCAGCCGTGTCATGGGGACAATATTTTAGTTCCTGGTTTTCTGGTACCTCATGGTGGAAAACATTGCTAGTCTCTGTTGTCCTCATCATACTCATTGGTATATTCCTATGCTGTGGCATTTATTGTTGCATTAATCTCATTCCAGTACTCATAAATTCTTGTTTCTCTTATAGAACACCAGTTGCTCAAATGGCCCTTCAGCCTATTGACTCTCAACTGGACTTCTATCGTGGACCACTCGATAGACCCCCGATTTTTAAACGGGGACTCCAAACTGCTGGCCCCACTTCGCCCCCCCTCTCAGCTCGAAGAAGTTAGATTCGGTCGTCGCCCCATGTCCTTACAGCAGTAAGGAGTTCCTGAAATTAGAGGGGGGAATGAAGCCAGATTTAAAGCTAGGTAGTGAGTGTAGTCAGGCAAATCGGGTCTAACATCGAGTTTCATAAAGAACATGGAGTCCATAAGGAAAATGGAGTCAGCCTGAGTCCTGGAAAATCACAGAGCAACTCCAAGAGAGATAAGATGGTTAATGTTCCCAAGTTTAGGGCTCATCTTATGGAATGATAATGAAACAACTTCCAGTAAACGGAGATGCTAGATGCTAATCAACTAGCCCTAAACCCTTCCGTAAATCTCACACCCACCATGGGCCCTCCTTTTGACATTCCTGTCCTAGGAAGGACAGAGATAAGGAACATGGAAGGGACAAAAGAAAGATTTAGATATAAAAGGGAGAAAGCTTCTCCTCCCTTTGGATTTCTGGTTTCCAGGTCCCCTTCTCCCTCTGGGGGAAGTCTTTTGCTATCCTTTAAATAAAGCTATCCACTTTCCACTTTATGCTTGCCTCGGAGTGCTTCTTCGGCGTTATTCTTCAGCGTTCGGGGAGCAAGAACTCGTCACGGTAAAAAGCGGTTTCACTAGCACCACAACAGATATCTACATTCCCATGCTTATTGCAGATAGGCAAGATACAGAAACAACTTAAATGCATATCAATAGATGAACAGATACAAAATTATAGTACACATCCAGAATGGGATATTATTCAGTCTTTAAAAAGGAAGTACTGACATTTACAACAACATGAGTGAACTTAGAGAACTTATGCTAAGTAAAATAAGCCACTGAGAAAAAGAAAAACACTGCATGATCTCACTTTTATGCACTTCTATGAGGTATCTAAGAGAAAAGAAAAGTATAAGAAACAGTGAAATGGTGGTTACCATGGATGAGAAGGGAGAAGAAATGGGGAAATATAAAACAAAATAGCACAAACGAGCAGTTATAGAGGACAGATAAGTCTAGAGCTCTAATGTACAGCAGGAAGACTATAGTCTATAATACAATAGTATTACTGTATTCAATTGTAATAATATTTTATTATATAATAAACATTGTTGAGAGTAGATTTTAAGTGTTCTTATCACAAAAGAACTATGCAAATAATAGATACGTTAAATTACCTATCTATAGTCATCATTTCATTGCATTTGCATACCTTAAGTTGTATGTCTTCATGTTGTATACCTTAAGTTTGTACAATAAAAATATGAACAAAAAATCAAGAAGAATGTGAAACAGACAGAATCAAAAAGAAGAAATGAAAGGGCTGATGGTATGGCTCAGTGGTAGAGCCTTTGCCAAGCATATATGACACCCTGAGTTGAATTCCCAGCACTGCAGAGACAGAGAGAGAGAGAAAGAGAGAAAGAAAGAGTCAAAAAGAAATTAAGCTAATATTTACCAATATTGGGAAGAGATGAGACCAAACAAACATCTCTTAGGTCACAATATTGGTCAATAACAATGATTCTATAACAAATATTTTAAAATGTAATCTGAAATATACTATGTGCAAGAGAATGCAATTCTTTATATGATGTGCAAAGACTCTATTTTGCCCTTTGGAAAAAAATATTTAGAAATAAGACTAAATATAAAATATAAGAAAAAACAAACGTAAAATTGTTAGAAAAGAGGTCTAGGAAAATTTTCAAATTCCTTATCAAAAGAGATACATTATTATATAATTATATAAGGTAAAACAGAAACCAGTAAAACTTCAAAAATAAAATCATGGTGAGAACTTATGAGGTTGTACTTGTAATAGTAGTTACTACCACAAGTAACATAAATAAAAATATCTTAGTAACTTCACAAAGTCACTAAGTTAAAAAAATTGATGCTGGTTGTTATGTTTTAGTCAGCTTTTCATTGTTGTGACCAAATTTCATGACAAAAACAACTTAGAGGAGAAAAAGTTGATTTTGGCTCACAGTTTGGAGGTTCAGTCCATGGTCAGCCAACTCCACAGCTCTGGGCCCAAGATGAGTCAGAACATCATGGTGGAAGGATGGAGCAGAGGAAAACAGTTCTGGACATGGCAACCAGCAAGCAGAAAGAGAGCTCTGCCTAACAGGGACAAAATATAAACACTAAAGGCACACCTCCAGAAACCTACTTCCCCCAGCCACACCTACTTGCTTCCTGTTACCACCCAGTTAATGTGTCAGTGTATTAATCCACTGATTAGGTTATGGCTCTCAAAATCTAATCATTTCACACCTGGACATTATTATATTGTCTCACACATGACTTTTGAGGGGATATAACCTAAACCATAACAAGGGAAAACTGGATATCCTGGCAAAAGAATAAAGCTGCACCCTTATCTGATACCATATACAAAAGTTAACTCAAAATGGATCAGACCTCAGTATAAGAACTGAAACAATAAAAGGCTTAGAAGAAAACATAAGGGGAAAGGTTCATAACACTGGGCTTGGCAGTTGGATTTCTTGGCTATAACACTAAAAACACAAACAATGGAAGAAAAATATCTAAATTGTACTAATCAAAATAAAATACTTCTGCACACCAAAGCACAAAACTGACCAAATGAAAAGGCAACATACAGGGCTGGATTGTGGCTCAGTGATAGAGCGCTTGCCTAGCATGTGTGAGGCACTGGGTTCATTTTTCAGCACCGCATATAAATAAATAAAATTAAGATCCATCAACAACTAATATATCCATATACATATGTATATATATATATTTAAAAGGTAACATACAAAACAGGAGAAAATATTTTCAAGTCATGTAACTGGATAAAAGGGTAATATTCCAAATATATAAAGAACTTCTATAATTATTCAGAAATAAGAAAGCAAATAACCCAAATAAACAAAGGGAAAGGGATCTGAATACAGATTTCTTCAGTGAAGATATACAGATAGCCAGTAAGCCTATGAAAAGATGTTCAACTTTGTTAATCATTAGGAGACATGGAAATTATAATCACAATGAGGTACCACTTTATACTCATTAGGAAAACTCTTTTCTAAGAACTAGAAAATTCTAGTTTTAGGGTAGATACAGAGAAATTGGAACACATTTGCACTGTTAGAGGGAATAAAAGGCTGCAGCTGCTATGGAAGACAGTAGGGCAGTTCCAAAAAACTTAAACATATAATTACTATATGATCTAACAATTCCACTTGTAAATATATACCCCAAATAAAGCAAGGGCATGAACAAATATTTGATCAGAGCAACACTGATCACAATTGAAAAGAAAAAAAAAAAGGAGAAGCAACCCAAGTATCCAGTGAATGGTAAAATACTATGTAGAATATAGCTATATTCAAATATTATTTAGCCTTACCAAAGAAGGAAATTATGATACATGGTGCAAACAACACTTGAGACTGGGACCTTTGAAATGAAAGGGAGTATTGAGCCATTGCAGATACTAACCAGAAAAGGGTCATACCTTTGGACAAGTTTTTGCAACTTCCAGTAGCGTGGCTAGATAGCAGTTAGAAAAAATGTCCTCTGTACCTATGAACCAAGAGTGTTTTTATAACAAAGAGTTGGAGAAGGAAAACATAAATTGAATCAACAGAGGATAACATAAAGTGGGAAAACAAGGGATAGGAGGACAGTCCATAAGAAGAAGTACCAGTTGCTTTTAGTTGGTTAAGGTTGTAAGTAGGTTGCAGTGCATGGCACCTGGCCATCTACCATGTGGGGTTGAAGTCATATGGTTAGGAATGTGGAATAGTCTTTTGTTGGTTTGGTTTATAGCTATTAGCTGATTAGTTTTCCTTATCTTGCCTCTCTTCCACCCACCAGTCCTTGTAATTAAATGCAGGATATCTCAGAAATTTTCTCTTATGGACATGCTACAACATACACGATCCCCGAAGACACTGTGCTAAGTGGAGTAAACCTGTCACAGAAAGAAAAATGGTATAAGATTCTGCTTATGTGAGGTATCAAGAATAGTAAGATTTATAGTGACAGAAAGAGGAATGGGAATTGACAGGGATGGAGAGAGGGAAGACTAGAGAGTTGTTTATTGGATATGGAGTTTCAGTTTTGCAAGATGAAAAGAGTTCTGGACATTACAATGTGAATATCCTAAACACTACTGAACTGTCCACAAAAATGGTAAACATTTTTACGTGCCCCACTGAAAACTGTAAAAACATTTGCTAATGTACCAATAAATATCTTTATGGTTTCTTAATAAATGTTCCTCTCTAAATCCAGTTCCTGGATTACTATTCTTTTTCTTGAAAAGTGTCATTGTTTATTACCTGTATAAACCTGCAGAGATCAACCTTGCTATGACTCAGTTTCTGTTTGGAAAAAAATAACAGCAACCTCACAGAATTATTTTAAGCCGCATATACATTAATGCACATGAAACTCTAGAACATTGCCTGGCACATAGTGTGCCATCGCTATCAGTATGTGGCTGGGACTCAAGGTCCTTGGTTTTCTAGGACACTTTCCAGTGAAGACCAAGCCTGATACAGTGAGCAAGTTGTAGGATGCAGAGGGAGAGGCAGAATTACTGGAATTCTAAGACAGGGCTATACTTCCAAAACCATGGAGTGGTAGAGATGTAGCTCAGTAGTAGAGTACTTGCCTAGCATGCACCAGGCTCTGGGTTCAATCTTCAAAGTACCACAAAACAAAACAACAACATGGTAATTTTGGAGCTTAAATGTTCAGAAATGCCACTAGGGCATTTGTTGCAGGTCACCCAAAACTTGATTACAAATGGAGGGACACACGTGAATACTAGGAAAATAAAATGCACTGATTTTTTTTTCCAAAACAAGAATGTCATTTATTTGCTGATGAAATTGTGTGTGAAATTTAAGTTAAGAAGTTTTGGGAGAAGAATGAAGAGCCGTTGGGAATCAGTGAAAAGCTTGTTAAATAACTGAGTCAACGTTATCAAATGAGTAAGGATTGCCTGGTTACTTTATTCATTTCTTGGCATTTCTTGCTCGGGATCTTTTGTCATAGTCTTATTTTGTTGTTTCTGCTGTTTGGGTTTTAAAAATTTTGCTATTGCTTGCCTGGAAAACACAATAATTGCTGAGATGACAAATAAAATAAGGCGCAAAAGCATAATAAACAAAACCTGAATTGTTGAAGGCACCTGATCCTTCTGTGGTCCGGGGGGTCCACTGTCAATGCTCCCTCCAAATCCCACCTCTTCGCAGAATGGAGGGGCCCAGCCATACATGCAGTGGCAGTTTTTATTAGCATTGCAAACACCTCGGCCATTGCACTTCTCAGACAAACAGTCAAACTTCAGGACTGAGCTATTGACACAACGTTTCTCAAAACATACCTGGTCCTCACCACAGGCCGTACCGTCATTTACCACACCTATGTCAGATATTCCCGTGGGTACCATGGCTATATGGTAGCCTGTGCCCCAGCAGATGATATTGTCCTCTTGCAGATGGGTGGATATTATAATTGTGTGGTCTGGCAAATCAGGGATCTCTTTGACATTTATGCACTGCAGCCTGCCACATATTGCATTTTCCTTCTCACACTTTACATATCTAGCAATATCTTCTATCCCACAGTTACCAAATTGATCTCCTTGTACATTAAGTACTTCATAGCACTTTCTAGGACCCTCCATAGCATCAGGTCCAAAAATGTTTTGGCACTGCATGTATCTAGATTGGCACCTCTTACTGTAACAGCGGCCTTCATACTTGCAAGGGGTCCCATCCTGCTTGTAAGTGTCAAGTGGACAGTTACCTGAGGTCCCATTACAGTACTCTGCAAGGTCACATTCATTTTCTTCTGGCCTACACACATATCCAGATGGAAGAAAGCCACATTTTTGACAGCAAAGTCCAAAGCTACAATTGGCTCCCACTTTGAATTTACAATCTGTTCCACAACACAAATCTCCCTGACATTCCTCTATTGTACCACAATCACATTCCTCATTTTTATCCACAATACTGTCTCCACATCTGTGATATGGTGTATCTGGGGGAGGGAAAGTATTTAGGCATGTTGCTGTTAAAGATATTTGTTTAAAATAAGATTCATAACTACAATTACTAAACCCAGTTCGTCCTGTGCCCATGATGCAACTTTTTCTACCTCTACATTGGCAGTATTCTACATCATGTAACATTCCCACAGAATGGCCCAGTTCGTGAGCAGTCCAAGTGGCAGGTCCAAGGATATTTTCACCTAGAAAGCTACTTGCCGATCCACGAAACTCTCGACTACACACTTTTCCCCAGGAGTGTGCGAGGGCATCTTTATATTTTTTGTTAATATATAAATGTGCCCAATCTCCAGGAAGATGAGCATGTGTTGCGTCTTTATTATATGCTATAAATTGATTCAATGTTTCAGATAAAGTAGACAGATGCAAAGGTATTCGGTTGTTATGTGTCCATATTTCAATTCCACTTAGATGTATCCTCAAATTGACATCATGAAAGTAGGTGTCTGTAATCCCAGCCAAAAGAAGAGCATCATGCATAACTAGAGAAATATTGTTATTCACAAACTGATATCTACCTTGATCAAAGACCATGATCAATTTGAAATACTTTTGGTGTTTATAGGATAAAGAAAAGTCACTTATCCTAGCCATATCCTCCTGCTGGGACATTTGCCTTTCTATTTTATCATCAGTTAAACCACAGATCTGATTGCTAACCTCGTCCTTCAAGAGATACACAACATGTTCAAACGTGGACGAGTCCTTGAGGGGCTCGATTTGGTACTGTTTGGCATCCATGCTCAGTATGCCTCGGAGACCCCCCATGCATGTACTTAGAGTGGCGTCAGAGTCCTGAAACCCTTCCACCCAGGCCCATATAGTTGCAGTCCTTGGGTATGTAAGGGTGATCTTCCAGCAGTTGTCCCTGTTCTGTGAAGGAGAAAACGGGCAGATGTTGTGGCAACAGAAATTTCTTGGGCCACAGGTGGATGATGTGCTTCTTACCTTCTAATTTCAGGAGGTAGGTCATAGAACTGGGGACACCCTGCTCCTCTCGCCAGAAGCTCAGCTTCTTGGGGATGATGATTTCGTAGGAGTCAAATTCCAGTTGGTGGAAAAGTAAGTTGTCGCCCAGAGAGTCAAGGAGGAGCAGGGCCAGAACCAGCACAGGGAGCAGGAGGCGTTGGCAGAGGAACATCTGCAAGGACCCCATAGTCTGTTCCTCCTTGGTCTGTTCCCTCCTCAGGAGTTGCAGGGGCAACTCCAGCCTGGCTAGTCAGACTTCCATGGACTGCCGCTAGAGGCGCAGGAGCGCTAGGGGCAGGGTTTCCCCAGTAGAGACTAGGGAGTCTGTCCTTCTGCAGGCTGGGTCTAGGTGACTGTCCCAAAGGCGTCCAACGCATCCAGTTCGTTTTCTGGGCGGTGCGTTGGGCGCGCGTGGCCGAATGCAGCGAAAGGTGCGCGAGAATCAAGATGGGAAAAGGGGGCTGCTATCGTGTGGGTTGGAGGGGAACAGAGAGCGGTTTGAGGAATGGACAAGATATGGAGAAGTAGGGGGAGCTCAAGACAGCTTACTAAAGGCCCGCTGTGCCCTTGCCCTTTAGTAAGTGTCTCTGGACCCATGTTTCTTGGGTTTCCAACTGCAGGAGGTAGGACAGGAGAGGTAGCTCTCCTGACTGTGGCTTTTCCGCTGAGATCCTGCACCAGAAGGAAGGAACACCAGAACCCTCAAGAGTTAAAACAGACTCTTTGAGAATCAGAGTGGGGATCCCAGGCTGTGCTTCCCAGCCCCTGGCCCTGAAGCAGCTCTGGCTGCAGAGACACTCCAGAGGCTTCAGCTGTGCGCCCAGGCAGGAGGCAGTTCCTGTGCACATTTTGCCTGGTATTTTTTTCTGCTGTGCGTCCTCAGGGTGCTAGGCGTCAGGGAGATGTGATTTCTTTGTGTCCCTGTGCTGTGGTGGGAGAACCTAGGATAAGGACTTGTTAGAAGAGGGAAGTCCAGGAATTTTCTGAGAAAGGCAAATAGCTGGTTATGTTGTAGTATGAATGAGGGGTGCAGGATGGCTGTGAAGGTAAGAAGTCCCCAGCTCAGAGGACAGAGGGACACGGCTTCCACAGAAAGGACAAATCAGAGTCATAAGGTGACTTGGAGGGATTCTTATAGAAGGGCAGCATTTTTAGTTTTTCCTATGAAATTTCTTAGGAAATGAAGAGGGCTTATGTGAACCAGGTGTCATTCTGAGCTCTTCGCATAAGATGGCCTGTTCGGTCTTCACAATGACCCCTATGTCACGATCACTACTATTTTCACCAAATTTGACATCTGAGGGAATTGCAGCTGCCCCTTCCTCAGGTGGTTGTAGTAGCTGGCACAGTCTCTGACAGTTTAGGCAATTTTGTCCACAGTGCATGTTCTCTACAGTAAATTCTCTTGTCTCTCTGAAGAGGGACCAAAATGATAGCTTTCAAAGTTGTGAAGCAATATAGACTCTGCTGGACTTCATGTTTGAAAGAGCAAAAATGATTTTAAAATGTTTATGTTTCTGGCTTCAGCAAATGTTAAGTATCATGACTCCAACCACTTAGGAGAAGAAACCATCAGAACAAGTAGATTTAGGTAAGGGGAAGAAATGTGTCAAGCTCCACTTGGGACATGTGATGCAGGAATGTTAAAGAAGGGATTCCTATACCTTGGTAAGATACGTGGACATCATTGAGGTGAGATGTCTGGGCTGGTGCTATGGGCACTGGGCTGCTAATTGAAGCTGTGAATGCTGAGGGCCATACCTCATGGGACTGCATGGAATGAGCAGAGAAAGACAAGAGAGAGCCCTCAGGATCCCTGGGATTTATAATCAGCCAGAAGGAAGAATTTTGCAGTGTCCTTCCAAGAGATGGACATGGATATAAGAGCAAGCATAAAACAGGTGAGATGAAAGATGTGATGGCTAATGGGATGTCATGGTAATTTTAGTGCAAACTGTTTCAGTGAATCCCTGATAAATGGGCCAGATATCAGCATGTTGGGATGTAACCTGGAAGTTGGAAAAAGGAAATCACAAACCTAGCACACATCTTCAAGAAATTGGATGTGAAGAAGAGAGAAAAGAGAAAAGTGGCTGGTGGGGAGTCTATGAAAGAAAAATGGGTTGTTAGAGGAAAAGTTCTGGCCATTTCCATGTGCTGGTGGGAAAGCCCCCAAAGAGGGCCTGGTCAGCATCCAGGAGAGGATGGCATATTGCATCCCTCTCAGGAAACAGCAGGAGGCAGGTAGACAGTGGAGAGATTAGCAGGTTGGCAGAAGTACAGCTGCAAGTGTGGAAAGATAAGGGAAGGCCACTGCAAGGCATCAGTTTTCTATGAAGTCTGATGCTAAGAAAGGGAAGCTGGTGATGGTGAAGGGGAGGCAGAGGAGCACTTAGGACTGCTGACCAGGGAGAAATGTGTTTTTGAGGTCCTGGTTCAGGTTGGCAACTAGAAACTGCAGTTTCCCCTGTATGTAATTCTGTTTGCTTTTCTGAAGCCACATAAAGAGCCTAATGTGATGAGGGCAGTTGGAATCCATCTCTGGGATCTATCCGATTCATTGTTGTTTTTCTCTGTACCATTTTCCTTTAGGCTGCTTGAGAATTTCTTCAAGGATGACAGCAAGTCATCAGTTCCCTTTGCTGCAGTCTAGTCTATGTGCACAACCCTGTAGCATCTTCGAGTTTGACACTGAGTCTTTTGGAAACAACCCTCTTGACACACTTCTTTATTCACCAAAGTCATGCATGCATATCATGAAGGGCACAAAACAACCCTGAATGATAGAGTAGCAAATGAAAACCAGCATCATTTGCCAACCCTGCATACCTCTTCCATATGCTCCCTATGTGGGTCTGTTTGGGTGTGATTTGTTCTCCATCTCTTGATATGTCTTTTGAAGTACATCAATTATGTTATATTTTTAAATTTTTTAAATTGTAGATGGATACGGTACCTTTATTTATTTATTTTTATGTGATGCTGAGGATTGAATCCAGGGCTTCACACATGTGAGGCGAGCAATCCAGCACTGAGCCACAACCCCAGCCCAATTATGTTATATTTTAAAGCATTATGTCAAGCGAAATAGCCCCAAAACAGAAACACAGATTCTGTACGATATCACTTACATATGAAACAAAATACTCAAAAGTCCTAGAGGCAGATAGTTGGTGCTTTATAGGTGTTGGGAGCAGGAGAAAAGAAGGTATGATATTCAAAGGATATGAAGTTTCAGTTATGCAAGATAAATAAGGTCTGGGGGTCGACTCTACAGCATAGTACCCATAGCCATCAATACTGTATGGTGTATCTGAAACGTGCTAAAGAAGGTTGACCTCATGTTGTGTTCTCACCACATTCCTACAGCTTGGATCTGAAATGTCCCCCAAAGGCCCATGTATTAAACGCTTGGTCCCCCATCAGTAGGGCTATTGGGAGGTGATGGAATCTTTAAGAGATGAGGTCTAGTTAGGAGAAGTTAGGTCATCAGGGATATGCCCTTGAAGGAGATATTGGGATTCCAGCGCCTTCCTCCCTCCCCCCAACTCCCATCTTCCTCTTTTTCTTTCCCCCTCCCTCCCACGAGGTGAGCAGCTTCCTTTTACCATGCACTACTGCCATGATGTGTTGCCTTATCACAGGCCCTAAAGCAATGGACCAAGTGACCATGGTCTGAAACCTCCAACACCAAGAGCCAAAATGAATTCTCATCTTTTTAAGTTTATTACCTCAGGCATCTTCTCACAGTGGTGGAAAACTGACTAACACCCACAGGCACACACAAAAACAATGATAGTAAATGAAGCAGAAGGAAATTTGGGGAGGTGATGGTTATGTTTATGGCCTCAGTTGTGATGATGGCTTTATAGGCACAATCCCCAAATTCATGAAATAAATTCATTAAATACATGTAGTTTTTACATTTGAATCATCTCTCAATAAAATAACTTAAATAAATAAATAAAATCACACACTATTCATATTACTGTGACACTTGTTATTTTCAGTGAAGAACACATTGTTATTTTCTAGATTTAGAACATTGCCTCAATAGATGCATGGTATTCTAGTATGCAATTGAGCATTTAACTATTTCCCTTATGTGTTGTTGACACAGTTGTGTTGAATTTATGCCTTTCTATATTATAGTAGTAAATCTATATCTTTACAACAACTTATTATGTATATATTTATGTATGAATATGCACTTATTTTTTTCACTTGAAATTTATTTCCATTGTGTTAGATTTCTAGAATGGAAATTGTTAAGTAAAAGTGAATTCAAGTTCTCATGTTGATTAATACTATCAGATACACTTTTTGTGTTTTGTTTTTTACAAACTAAAAGCAACAATGCTGAGGAATGATTTTAACCAAATTATATTTTTATATCATGTACATGAACAAATATGTAACAATCCATTATTGTCTAACACATAACAATAAAATGAATGGGGAATAATAAAGGCAGCACTATTTGCTGTGGTCTGGGTATGAGGTACCTCTCCAAAGTTCCTGTGTTAATGCCCGAATGTTCAGAGGAGAACTCTTTGAATTGTGAGAGCTGTAACCTAATCAGTCCATCCTAGTTTGAATGGACTCCGTGGTAACTGTAGACACATGGAGTGTGGCTGGAGGAGATGGGGCACTGGGGTCAAGCCCTGAAAGGGTACATCTTTCCTGTGGTCCCTTCTCCCTTCCTCTTTTTCTGCTTCCTGACTGCCACAAATGAGCAGCACTTCTCCACCATGCCCTTACACCATGATTTTCTGCCTCACCTTGGGCCCAGAGCAATGGACTCAGCTGATCGCAGACTAATCCTCTGGAACCATAAGCCAAAACAAATTTTCCCTCCTCTAAATTGTTCTTGGGTGTTTTGTTCACAATGACACAAAGCTAACAAACTGTCCAACAGAACTTTTTGTAATGATGAAAATGTTAATATAGTTCAATCCTTTAACCACTAGTCACCTATAGCTCTTGAACACTGGGAATATGGCTAATGTATCTGAGCAACTGAATTTTGTATATAAAAAATAATTAAATACATTCCTGTAACCAGTACTTATCATATTAGCACACATCTATAAGGTTCCTATTTCTACAATGTTTGAAAAAAAGTCTTTAGTGTAGTCTTTAATGTAGATTTGCATTTGAAAAATAGGGTAGGTCATTATTTATATGGCATTCTCTGCCTACTAGGTTTGAGTTTAGTTAGTAGATGAAAATTGGTCTACTTTTTGTTGTTAAATTTTTCAAATTCCTTGCCCATTCTCTGCTTTAAATAATTTGTGGAGCTATTTATATTTTGCAAATCAGTTGTGCCAATCTGTTATTTGCCACTTAATTTTTATAATGTTTTTCACATACAGAATATCTGTCATCATCTCTCTTCCCATAATATATGATTGTAAAATTATCTGCCTAATATGTGTGCTTTAATGAATTTCTTTTAATATGTCTCTGCTTTTTTTTTTTTTTTTTTTTTTTTTTTTTGGTATGGAATACAATTCTTTATCCCATCTAAGGTATGATTCTTTCTTATTATTTGAACAAGATAGTGAATGATCCTATAACTGACAAAGGATGCTGTAAATGGCTGATAATTCAATGATTAAAAACAGTCTAATAGAAAAGGAGCAAAGAGTTCTACAGGCACTTCACAAAAGAGAAAATTCAGATGGCCACTCTGGTGGATCTTGCCAGAAACCCAATCTCTAAAGTACTAGGAAAAGCCATTCACAGGCAGGTGTCTCACTGGGGCTTTCAGGGGCACTGGGGAAAGTCCTTCACAGGAAGATGTTTCAAGCGGCACTTTAATACACTCCCTATAAAATGATGCAGGTGGGGGCTGCTGGGATGGCTGCTGGCCACTGGGTGCCTCCAGCTGCCATGTGCTGCAGATGTGGGGTGTTGGACAAGTTCCTGTGCTCATAGGACTGGCATGTGGGAATGCACTTACAACACTGCAGGAGCCTGTCTGTAGAGTTAGTTACTGGAACCAGGAAGGAAAATGTCTTACTCCTGAAAAATCTCTCCAGCATCCTCTACTCACAAAGCTTAATAGAGCGCCAGCTAGCAGAGTGAAAATGCTTAAAAGACCCAGGTTCATTTTTACAAAAGAAGTAAGAAAGGATGACTTTAGAGTTAAAAAGCAATCGATTAACAATCAGCACAGTCTCTTACAAGGACTTAGATTTGCCAATCAGAAGAGACAAGATTACAGAAATCTAGTTAGGGTCTATGTCACTCTGCTGGAGCAAGGGATGCAGGCTCTGTGATTCCAGGACAATACTTTCTGAGGCACATGTGGAGCTGCCGAATCCATGTTTTCCCTCTAATGTTCTCCATCTGATCAATAGAATCACGCGCCTCCATGAGCCAGCTCTTCTCATCTAAGATAGACTCTGGTATCCCACAGCTAGAATCTAGCTAATTCCCCTCATGATCTGGTTGGATTCAAATAATCACCTACAGAAAAGATTCTGAATCTTTAGAAAGTTTCTCTTGTTCTCTTTAATGGCAACAAGTTCTAACAGTTTGGGGGAATGGGGATTTTCTACTTTTATAATTAGATTACCTACAAGCAAGGACTCCTCTGCTTGTCTTCCTGGCTAGAGCTAGGACTTCCAGGTCATGTGGAGTACAATACATGGAGAAGGCTGGCATCTGCCTTGTGCCTAACTTTCAGATTTATAGTGCAATCATTAAATGTGATGTTTGCTGCCGATTGTGGTAGATACCTTCATTAGTTTTAGCAAGTTACTCTCTGGTCTAATGACACTGTTATACTTGATAATTTCTACCATGAAAATTTAATTTTATCAGTACATTGCTGTAATTTGTGTCTTCCCCTTAATGTGATGACAACTCATAATTGGTATACCTACTGTTAACTAGCCTTCCTTTCCTGGGGGAAAATGATGAATTCTTAAATGTGCATTGTTTGGGTTTGGTAATAGTTGATTTAGGATTTTTGTATCTGTGTTTATGGGTAAGCTGGATCTCTAATTTTCCTTATTTGTATTTTCCTTGTGATGTTTTGATTTCAGAGTTATGATAATTTTCTAAAATGTGTTGAATATACTCTTTATTTTTAATTCTCTGGAAGGTTTATGCTAGGGAGTATCTCCTCTTTGAAGTTCAGTAGAACTTACCTAATTCAGCATCTAGACCTGGTGGTGGTGTTGTTTTCCTAAACATATTAGGATAAATTTGCTTATATTCATTATTGAATTTTATTTTAATTTTTATGGGTATGCTTTTTAAATTTGTTCTTTTTAGATATACATGACAATAGAGAGTATTTGGGCATATTATACCTACATGCAGTATAACTTATTCTAATTAGGATCCTATTCTTGTGGTTGTGTATGATGCAGAGTTATCCTGGTCATGTATTCAAACACAAGGATAGGAAAGTTATGTCTGATTAATTCTACTGTCTTTCCTATTCCCCTCTGAAGGGCAAAATCACACCAGGGACGGCCATGCAGCCAAGGGATTTATTCACCAGCCTTTATGGCTGGTCAAGGGTAGAAAAGGAACAGGGAGAGAGGAATCAGGGAGAGGGAAGTGTGCAAGCTCTGATGGGAGAAAGGAGTCAGGGAGAGGGGAGTGTGCCAGCTCAGGGCGAGGGAAGTGTGCAAGCTCTGAACAGAAGGTGGGAGTCTAGTCACGCCAACTGTGGTCTCTGGAGCTATTGGCTGGGGCAGCTGCCGTTGGGCTGGAAATGGTGAGTCTAAGGCTGGTGCAGTGGCTGCTTTTTCTCCATCTTCCTCTACCACCATCTCCGTCATCTTCTCTGTCTCGTTGTCTCCTTGTCGTCTCTTCCTTCTCATCATCTCTCTCTTCTCCTCATCTCTCTCCCAAACTTTGAATGGATGGGAGCTTATATGGGGATTACTGGTGAGGGGTGTACCAGAGCAAACTTTAACGTTATTGGCTCTTTGCCTGTGGGGTGAGGGCAAACTTTAAGCCTATTGGCTCCAGCTCATGGTGGGAGGGCAGCCTTCAAGCCTATTGACTCCTGCCCAGGGATGATGAAACATCCTACCCAGAGAACAGAGCAACCTTGTGGCCCTCTGCCTGTGTAACTTTTGGCGACCTTTAAGCCTATTGGTTCCTGCCCATCTAACACCCTCCAACCTCCCTTCCTTTCATTTCCCTTTCTCTAATCCAATGGACTCCTATTCTTCCCCTCCCCATACCCGCTTGTTGTGGGTTAGCAGCCACATACCAGAAAGAACACTCGGCCTTTGGTTTGGAGACTGGCTTATTGCACTCGGCATGATATTATCCAGTTCCATCCATTTACTGGCAAATGCCACAATTTCATTTTTCTTTGGGGCTGAGTAATGTTCCACTGAGTAATATATAATACATTTTCTTTATTCATTCATCTGTTGAAGGATACCTAGGTTGGTTCCACAGCTTGGCTAGTGTGAATTGAGCTGCTGTAAACATGTGGTTGCATCGCTGTAGTATGCTAATTTTAAGTCCTTTGGGTATAGACCAAGGAGTCGGATAACTGGATCAAATGGTGGTTCCATTCCAAGTTTTCTAAGGAATTTCCATACTGCTTTCTAGAGTGGTTGCACCAATTTGCAGTCCCACTAGCAATGTATGATTGTACCTTTTCCCCCACATTCTCACCAACATTTATTGTTACTTGTATTCTTGATAATTGCCATTATGACTGGAATGAGATGGAATCTCAGTGTAGTTTTGATTTGTATCTCTCTAATTACTAGAGATGTTGAACATTTTTTTCATATATTTGTTAATCAATTATATTTCTTCTTCTGTGAAGTGCTTGTTCAATTCCTTTGCCCATTTATTGATTGGGTTATTTCTTTTTATGGTGTTAAGACTTTTGAGTTCTTTGTACATTCTGGAGATTACTGCTCTATCTGAGGTGCAGGTGGTAAATATTTTCTCCCATTCTGTAGGCTCTCTGTTCATGTTCTTGATTGTTTCCTTTGCTGTAAAGAAGCCTTTTCGTTTGAATCCATCCCACTTATTGATTCTTGATTTTACCTCTTGGGCTTTAGGCTGTTGGTTCCTAAGCCAACATGGTGGAGAGTTGGGCCTACTGTTTCTTCTAGTAAGCATAGGAGGGTCTGGTCTAATGCCTAGGTCCTTGATCCACTCTGAATTCAGTTTTCTGCAAAGTGAGAGGCAGGGGTTCAAATTCATTCTACTACATATGAATTTCCAGTTTTCTCAGCACCATTTGTTGAAGAGGTATCTTTTCTCTAACGTATGTTTATGGCACCTTTGTCTACTATGAGATAACTATATTTATGTGGGTATGTCTCTGTGTCTTCTATTTTGTACCATTGGTCTTAACATCTGTTTTTGTGCCAATAACATGCTATTTTTGTTACTATAGTTCTGTAGTATAATTTAAGGTGTAGTATTTTGACGCCTCCTGTATCACTTTTCTTGGTAAGGATGGTGCTAGATATTCTGGGCCTCTTATTTTTCCAAATGAATTTCATGATTGCTTTTTCTCTTTCTATGAAGAACATCATTGGAATTTTAATAGGAATTGCATAAAATCTGTATAGCACTTTTGGTAGTATGGCCATTTTGACAATATTGATTCTGTCCATCCAAGAACATTGGAGATCTTTCCATTTTCTGAAGTCTTCTTCTATTACTTTCTTTAGTGTTCTGTAGTTTTCACTGTATAGACCTTTTGCCTCTTTTGTTATATTGATTCCCAAGTTTGTTTGTTTGTGTATTGTGTGTTTGCTCGGGGCTATTTGAATGGGATAATTTTCCTGATTTCTCTTTCAGCTGATATGTTATTAGTTTATGGGAATGCAATTGATTTATTTATAGGTGTTGATTTTATACCCTACTAGTTTGTTGAATTCATTTATGAATTCTAGAAGCTTTCTGGTGGAGTTTTTTGGGGTCTTCTAAACATAGAATCATGTTTTGGCAAATAATGGAAATTTGATCTCTTTTTTTTCCTATTCATATGCCTTTAATTTCTTTTTCTTTCTTTTTTTTTTTTTTTTTTTTTTTTTTTTTTTTTTTTTTTTTTTTTTGGTCTCTAATTGATCTGGATAGGGTTTCATGGACTATGTTAGAATGAGGTTGGCCTTGGATTTAGCATATATAGCATTTACAATGTTGAGGTATGCTCCTACTATTCCTAGTTTTTCTATTGTTTTGAGCATGAGCGGATGCTGAATTTTGTCAAATGCTTTTTTTAATGTATTGAGATAATCATGTGATTCTTGTCTTTTAAGTCTATTGATGTGGTGAATTATGTTTATGGATTTCCATCTGTTGAAATAACCTTGCATCCCTGGAATGAACCCCACTTGATCATGGTGCACCATGTTTTTAATATGTTTTGTATATGATTTGCCACTATTTTATTGAAAACTATTATATCTATGTTCATCAAGAATATTGCTCTTAAGTTTTCTTTCCTTGATGTCTCTTTGTCTGATTTTGATGATACTGGCTTCAAAGAAGAGATTGGAAGGGTTCAGAGTCCCTCCTTTTCTATTTTATGGAATAATTTAAAGAGTATTGGTTTGGTATAAGTTCTTCTTTGAAGGTCAGGTGGAACTCAGCAGAGAAGCCTGGACTTTTCTTTGTTGGTAGGCTCTTGATGGCATCTTCAATTTCATTGCTTAAAATTGATGTTTAAATTTTATATGTTCTCTTGATTCAATTTGGGTAGGTCCTGTGTCTCTAGAAATTTGTTGATGTCTTCATGATTTTCTATCTTATTGGAGTATAGATTTTAAATACATTTTAATTTACATTTATGCTAATAATATGATAATTTGCAAATTTATTTTTTTCATACATGTAGGAATATTGGTCATATATTTATTTTTTTCTAACTTGACAGTGCTATGTTCAGAGATAATTGCACGATACTGAATCTTAGAAACTGTCTGAGTATGTTGAATTTTTGTGAATGATATTCTTGAAGTAAATTTGTAAACTCTGTTTCCATCAGTCCCTGTTTGTAATGGTGTGTTGAAATGGGACTTTTTCAGTCTTGGGAGTTTTTGACACAGTGCCTTGTTTTTGTCTATCAGTTAAAAATCACCAGGAGCAGGGTACTTCTGGTCAGCATGCTGCTTGCAGAAGGTGGTCTTGTGAAAAATGGCTAAAAGCTTATGGAGTAAGTGGAAAAGGAAGATGTAGGCTGAAAAGAGGAAAAAGAATGCTCCAAAAGAGCTCAACAGACTTAAAAGTATTCTCAAAGCAGGCAGTGATGTGGGGCTTTTTATATTTATTTTTTAGTTTTAGGTGGACACAATATCTTTATTTTTCATTTTATGTGGTGCTGAGGATTGAACCCAGTGCCTCATGTATGCTAGACAAGTGCTCTACCACTGAGCCATATCTCCTGTTTTAATGCAAGATGTTGAAGAAATAGCAACTATGGTGGTACCCAAACTTTGCCAAGAGAAACTGCATTGTGTGGTGAAAGATGGAAAACATGACATGAACATAGAGACTGAGGTTAAGAGAAATAAAAAGACTCTCCTAGACCAGCATGGACAGTACCCATGTGGATGAACCAGAGGCAAAGAGGAAGTCTGAAGGCAAAGTGAGAGAAAGAAAAGGGGAAGAGCAAAACATAAGCAGCAAAGGCAGCAAAGGATTTGGCTTGGTAGATGCTTATTAAAAACTTGAAAAATTCCACATGGGACAAATGTTTGATGGGAGAATGTATACATTGATTTTGACTCCCACTAAATGAAAACTATTTGTTTCATATTTTAAATTGACTTTTTGTCTTCAATTCAAACCCAGAATAACCCTTCAAGTTTGTTTTGGGAATTTGAATACAGTATTTTCTTTGGTAAATGAAAGGTATACTGATGTTTTAATTGGATATCACTCAATATCTCCATACTATCAGACATCAAAATTCTGTCAAGAATTAATGTGGTTGACCAGGTGTGTTGGAACATGCATGTGATCCCAGCAGCTCTGGAGATTTTGGTGGGTGGATCGCAAGTTCAAAGCCAGCTTCAGCAACTTAGTGAGGTCCTAAGCAATTGAGACCCTGTCTCAAAAAATAAAAAGGGCTGAGGGTGTGGCAGAGTGATTGAGTTCTGAGATTGAGTTCTGAGTGATTGAGATCCTAAGTTCAATTCCTGGTACCAAAAAAAAAAAAAAAAAATGATGTGGTTGTAATTGTTTGATCTTATAACTTGGTGAAATCATAGTCAGTAAAGGTAAAATGACAAACTGACAAACTTGAGTGAACTCAAATTTTTAAAAAGCTATTATACAGTTATATTTTTTAAAAATGTGACATCAGTGGGTCTTATAAATAGTACTAGATTGGAGTTTTGTTTTTCTGTAGTTCATTTCTTTTTGTTAGTTGTAGTTGGACACAATACCTTTATTTTATTTTTTTATTTCTATGTGGTCTTGAGGATCGAACCCAGTGCCTTGCACATGCTAGGTGAGTGTTCTACCGCTGAGCCACAACCCCAGCCCCGATTTTCTGTAATTCAGAATAAAAGGTACTTTGTGTGTTAAAAAAAAAAAAAAAAAAAAAAAAAAAAATCACCAGGAGTAGCCCTGTGAATCAATCAAATAAGTGCCTCTTCCTGAGTGTTGTAGCAGAGAAGCTGCATACCTTGGGGAATGTGAGCATCTCAGGATTTGAGGTTCTGTTAGGTGATATTAGCAGGGGTTCAAACAATTGAGAATTTGAATGAATTTTATCTGAGTTATGGGCATAGTTCAGATATATTTAGGATTTTTATCTAGAAAATCAGTAGAGCAGAAAAAAGGGAATAGAGCAGATCTAGAGCTATAATCGATGAAGAAGCAACAACTGATAAAGCTGTAACCTGATAAGGAAACAGTGGGTGATGTTTGTTGATATTTGGGGTTTGCAATTTTTTTGATGGTTAGTGGTGTGTGTGTGTGTGTGTGTGTGTGTGTGTGTTTTGCTATTATAATTGTACATTTCTTTTCAATTATATATCCTCCAACTCGTTTTTTAAATAATAAAATCTGTTTCTATGAATTAGTTTTACATCACTCTAAAATTCCTTATGGTTTATGGTAATTCTTTCATAAGTTTTCTTGGGTTGTTCAGGCATACAGTCTTACTAGCCTTCCTTCCAATTCTTACATGTAAAACCTTGCAATAACTACAGTAAGTAATATGATCAGTTGTTGATTCCCTTCCTCCACCTCGTCCCTGCCCTTCAGCCTTCCTCAGAAGGCAAGGAAAAGTGATCCCAGAGGGGACAAACAGAGAAACATGAGACAATTCCATCAGAGAGAGTAAGCGCTGACTCCCTACACTCCAGTATTGGCCTGGCCTAAATTCTGTGAAAATAGGCACAGGAAGCAGTGAGGATTTACAAAGAGGCTCTTAAAAATTGCAGTGAGGTTACAAAATCCAGAATCAATCTCAAATCAATGGCACCAGGTGCCAAATAGCGGCCAGAACCCAATGAATATGAATTATTCAGCTGGAACCCAGAACTGCCCAGCAAGCTAACAGCACTAGCTTATGTATTCAACCCCACATTTCATACAATTGAGTTTGAAATATTACCAACAATGATGTTTTTAAGAAGATAATCCATGCAAACCAAATTCATGAAAACCAGTAACTGGGAGAGGATGAAGAGAGAGAGGGAGAAAAAAAGAGGGAAAAATAGGAATGCTAAGCTGTAAGCAGTATGTCATCTTTAAAAGTCTTAAATATGATGACACACATTCTATAAATTTTATTAGGTGTTTATATATTTCTGTAGGTTATTGAAGGTACATTTTATTGAAGTACAACTTACATAAGTAAAATGCATAAATCTTAAGTTAAAATTACCTGCAGTTTTACGTATGTGTACATTCATATAATCATCACCTGGTCAAGAGGTTTTCAGACTCCAGAAAGATTCATCTTGCCCTTGTCTTAGTAAAGATCCCCCTCCCCAGAAGGTATCCATGGTTCGGATATCATTTACTATTGTTTTATTTTTCCTGAATTTATATGATGGAATCATACAAAATGTGTTCTTTTGTGTCTGATTCATTGTGCTCAGTATCATGTCTATGACAATTCTTGGTGTTGTGGCATATGGCTGTCTTTCATCCATGTGTAGGATTCATTTGAATGAATTTAACATCATCTGTCCAGCCTACAATTGGTCATGCTCAGGTTGGGTGCTCAAAGCCAAAGCAGTAAAGAAACCCACAAGGAGGTCAGGAAAAGAATTCCAGTCAGGATTATCAATGCATACTTTCTTTTACTTTGTTTTTCCTGCCTTGATGTATCAATGCTGACCCCACCAGTGGAAATATTTTATAGTTGGAGGGAGAATGTTTGAGGGGATGATGTGTTACTAGCGTCAGATCCACTCTCTTCCCTTCTCCACCAAGTTCTCAGCCTCAGGCACCCCTCTTTCTAAGCTTCCACTTGGATTCACCTCCCAGGGTGGAAGTGGGGTGGGGAATGAGGCCAAGGTATTCATCCCCTGACTTCCTTCTTCTGAGGCCTTGAGCTCACTGTGCCTCGAAAGAAGTCTCAGCTCTTCTCGAGGAAACCTGCACAATGGGATTCTCCTTCTGCGTCCCAGTAACTTCTGCCAGCCTTTGCCCCTCTAGATCTAGAGTGTTCATAGTTCACTAATACTGGCCAGAGGTTTCTGCGCTGTCCCCCAGGCTTCCCCTACACTTCACAATGCCTTCTGTAATAATCCTTTCATAAATAAGACCTCTTTGAATTATGCTAATTTGAGTGTGCCCACGCTTTGCAGTTGGGATTGATTGTTGCAAATGTTTTAAGCCAACAAAGGAAAAGTTGTATTGTTTCACATTTATTTATACCCTGACACATACACCCTATGGCTGGAAAACAGTGGCAGAAGCAGTAAATAGGCTTGCAGTTCCCTCACAGACCACAGCCTGGTTAGTGTGCAGGTATTAAGGAGAGTTGTTCTGTTCCCTGTGTGCTGAAAATGGAGCCAGCCTGGCCCTGAGGCTGAGACTGTTAAGCTGCATGACTGAGGGAGACCACCCCCTGCCCCAGCATGATCATGGTCTGGTATCCAAACTTATCATTCTGGATACCTGCATAACCAGGGGTTAAGCTCCAAGGCTGAAAATTACAGGGGTGGGGTGTGTGGCCTTCAGCCCACATCTACTGAAGTAAGGTTTCCACCGAGCAAATTCTAGTTCCAAGAAGTCCACAGGAGGCAACTCTAGCTGAGAGGCCAGTCTGCCAGGGTGGTCATTCCTTGCTTTCAAATTAATTTTCTTCTTACACCATTATGAAACACACATGAAGAATCAATTGTTTTTTAATGAAATTATAACACTGGGAATAACCAATATGTGTTACCAACCATGTTGACAGTTATCTTCAATAAAACTCATCTGCTTAACTGAAGCATAACAAGTTTCAAGTCACTCAAACATATACTGTTAGCATTTTTCAGTACGCATGTGTGATTCAGAAGTTTCTGCAAAACAGGGAAATACTGAAATAAACTAGATGCTGAAGTTTATATGAGAATGCTAATGCCACACACATCACCAACACCAAATATTCATGTTCAAATGTCTTACTGATTATAGTTCAAATGTGAACGTTAACAATTTTATACATAAAATACTATTTTGTAATCCTATATGCCATGTTCTACACAAAGTTTAATTTGAGGAATAATATTACAAAACAATGGTTCTGGTAACTATTTCATTATTATTTATATCCCAACAATTCTTGCTTCAACAAGCACTCCCCATTTCCATTGGAAGGTGCTTTGTCCTGAGCAATTGTCCACTGCTCACTGGCTATGGTGGGGGCATTACAGTATTATGATGCATGGAAGTATTATGAATCAGCATTATGATGCTTCTGATTTGATGGAACGTTTTCCCTCAAAAGCATCTATTTATAAACTGACAGAGAAGAGGAAGGAGGGAGGAGGGAGGAGGAGAAGAAAAGGAAGAGGAGGAGGAGGAGGAGGAGGAAGAAAGCAGCCCAGCTAGGCTTTGTGGGATTCACAATGAAAGGAAAACTATTTTTCTCTCACCAAATTATGACATTATGATGTAATCATATGGGCAGGAATACAGAACTGGAAAAATTCTAAAAAATGCAATACCACTGAGCTTGACATGTAACCTTTTTATTTTGTGATAAAATACAATATAAATTTCACCTTAACTACTTTTAGAATGAAACTTTGAAAAGTAAAAACAAAGCGTGCACTTTCCTTACTACTTATAGTCAGGAATATGCAGTCATTTTATTGGTTATTGGGTTTCTCATACAAACAGATAAAATATCACTTTTAAGAGAAATGTACACAAAGAAGTTGAAACCAAACAGTTTTTGGTGGGGGTCTTGGAACATATAAATGTATCCTCCCAAAGAGTCATCACTCAATGTATTGGTTAAGGCCCATATCCCCAAGCCACATGCCAACACGACACTACACCTCTGGTTCTTTTCTATGAAAGAATTATAAACTGGCAAATTTAACAAAAGATGATATAATGGACTTGAACATCACAGCTGATTGCTTACACCAAAGTCTTTAATTTCTGGTTTCACTTTCCCTAAAGCCTTTCCCTCTCCCATCATCATGTAAGTCAGAAAAAGATATTTAAAGCAAAACACAAGTAAGAAAGAAACAACAACAACAAAAACCTATCCTCAAAGGCAGGCAGACAAGGAATCAAAGAAAGAAAGAATTCATAAATATAAAAGTAAACCAAAAGTGGGGGGGATCTATGCATGGCATAAAAAGTTCCATAAAATCCTGTCTCCAATTGAGAACCCAAATGAGAAAGTGATTCTATCTATCTTACCTTCCCTTTGAGTAGATACTACACAACTCATTAGAATATGAGATTGGTAAAACATTTGAAAGGCAGTGCTGTCCTCACCCCTGGAGCCTATTGTCTATAATGGCAGCTTTCACATTCCTTCCCCACAAACCCCCAAAATCCAAATTAAAGTATCCCAAAGAGGAAAAACATGGAAGTCAGTCCTACGTTGTGCTTGGGGAAGGAGAAGAATATAAAAGATCCAGTAGTTGATCAGAAGCTGATATCTTCAAGCAGTGGGGACAGAGCAGGAAGGCAGGGAGGGGTAGATGTGGAGCGGTCCAGAGTGGTCCATGCAGATAGGTGATGGACTAATAAATGGGCCCAAGGAAAGAGAATCACCCATTTGGAATGATAAAATGTTTACACACCACTAAAGGGATGGATAGAATGCTGTCATGTGAAAGAATAAAACAACAAACAAATAATCTGTATGTACTAGGGCAGAACTAATTCCTTTTGTTGATTCAATAAACTTGGATGGGATGGAAAAACATTATTTGTAGACTGCTGTGCCAGCAGACACAAAGGACTTCCATAGGGGGCCACAGGCAGATAAATGAGGTCAGTGGGAAGCACTGGTGAACACCCCCAAGCACTGCAAGAATGAGGACTATTATTAAACCAAAACAGAACAGGCAATCCACCTACTAATATATACAAAATGCCCCAGCAGAACTAATTTTCCAGGTGTCACTGGCGTCATGGTACCATGCAGAAGTAGCAGAGTGGCCCTTGGGCCAATTATTAATTAACCCAAGGAGAAGAAGAAGAAAACCATTCTGTTTCTATAGCTGACTAAATTGGTTCTGATCTTGATGGAGAGTCAAGTCACCAAGACCACAATTCAGAGAACAGATTCAGGAGAGGTACAATCACAATCAGAACATGAGGGTGACAATGAAAAGCATGGAATCTGTCATCATTTACACGGTGACTCTAGGTAAAGAAAAGTCCCTAGGAAGTTTCTATATTAGTCTTCCAGAGGGCAATGTCATGACTGCTTCAGAGCAAAAGAAATGATAGCAAAAGCTGGCAAAGGAAGCCTCTCGGCTGTCCCCTAGAAAACTAGTCCAACTTTCCATGCCCTGCACGGGAACACAGTACAGTGGACACAGTACAGTGAGAACCTACTGGTGCACTAGTACCTCAGATTGCACAGTGTGGAGGGAAACTGGTAAACAGGCTCCTATCCCAAAGAAAATCAGGAAATAGAGACTGTGATCAAAGGAAGATGACTGTCACTGGGTCCCTTGAGCTGAGGAAAGTTCAGTGCTAAATGGCAAGGGCAAATTGAGACATTTTCTTCTGTGGAGATGTATGGAAGAAAAGGCTCAACAACAAAGACTGACTTCACCTGCTGGATGAGTGAGGGAAGCAAACCTATAGTCCTAAGATCCAGGACAAACAAACACGATTCACGCTGGCAGTTGATGGAATGCTTGGCAGGAAGTGGAGGGGTGGTGGTAGGTAACTGCTTCTTGCATGAGTCAGCTTATGTCTTGGTCATTCCCACATTCTGGCTCTTTTTCTGGTTTTAACAAAAGGGGGTAAGGTTGTAGTATCTAGGCTCCCAAGGGTAAAACTTGACACTGACTAGGTCCACAAGTAGAAAGCAATTGACTCGTATCCTTCATCCTGGTGAGCTTTCTATGTAGCTCTGCATGCAGGAAAGAATTAAGGTGCAGCATCCTGATGGGATCTCCTGCCCCCAAAATCTGTTCAAAGAAAAATATTTTGTTCCCCTTCTCTCTCGAGGAATGATAATACATAGAACACAACATATTCACTTTTTTACAGAAACATACTTGAAAGGTTTATGTTGAGAACCATAACCAAAGTAAACCCTGTGAGACTCCTAGAGGTGCTGAGGAAGTGGGAGGGGAAAGGAAGGATGAAGTTGCTTTCCAGGGCAGGAATGATTCAAAGCACAAAGTCTTGCCCTCTAATATGCTGGTAGGCTACAACCATGGAAAGGTGCATAAAAGGAAAGCACCAAATGAAGCAAAAGAATTTCCAAGCTGAGAAGATGAGATAGGTCAACTTCAGCAGAATTCCAGGGCACAATTCCCAACTGGACTCTAGTGTAGAATCTTCTCATGGATGTAGCAGAAGCCCTCAGGGCATAAAATGTAGTCCAAGCTGCAAGAATGTCTGGGCTACAAAAGGCATCCATCCTATTCTCCAAATAGAAGAGAGTAAACATGGCCCTAAGGGCTGCATTCATCTTGCACTTCCAGGAAATTGACTTGGTGGGCAAGAGATTAAAAGGAACTGTGTCCTTCCCCTAGAACTTTGCAGATATTCAGTGAAGCCCTTAAACTGCTTCTCATGCACTATCTTGGAAGATGGGAGCATCTTCTCTCTCCTGCATCCAAAAGCTGGTTACAGAGATTTCTTCACTTCTCTTCTGGATGACCTTCATTTGTTCCTCAGCAGCATTCACAATAGGCAGTTCTGTCTGCAATGGAGGCAGACTCATGCGTAAACCTGCATATTGCTGTGCGGTGGCTCAGACATGTGTGTCCCTGGTCCCCGCTGAACTCCTCCAGCACCCCCAGGAGTAGGGCTGGTGGTCACATCTGACCAGTCAGAAGCAGAGTGGGGTGATGAGCTTGACCACTGGTCAGGAGACTCTGGGGATGGTGTCAGGTAGGGGTGTTCACCCTGGAGGTGACCACTATGACTGGGTGTTCGCTCGGCAGCATTTGAGGATGCATAACTATGCTGTGAAGGCGGTGTGGGATACTTGCCCACAGAGGCTGGGAAAGGATGATAAGCTGGGAGAATGGTCTGAGCTACCTGCCCATCCTGCTGGGGCATCATGGCAGTGGGGAAGGCCACACTGGGCAAACGGGCCATTTCTGGAATCTGGTACATAGTGGGTAGGGAACCTGCAACAGCTGGAGGGCAGTTGGACTGAGGCTGGGGAGCCCCAGCTGGCTGGGCAATGCTACCTTTGGGGATGAGCTGGAAAGTCACAATGGGGGGCAAGGGCTCCCGTGGAGTGGCGATATGCTTCCCTTCAGGTGGCCTGTTCTGGGGAGCTATACCAGGGTGGGTACCTTCAGCAGGAGCCAGGACCATGCCAAACATCTCATTGTACTGGGTCTCATTCATCTCCACGCGGTTCATCCAATCTGCTGGTACAGAGACTGGATGTAGTCTACCCAAGCTTCCTGCACTGCCACTGCCAGGGGGGACAATGTGGTGGTGGGACAGCAACTGGCTCACAGAGGGAAGCACACTGCTAGCCCCAGGAGCCAAAGGCTGCATATCATGCAGGTTAGAGAAAGACAGTGTATGCTGAGCATGGACTGGAGCAGCAGGGGCAGCAGTAGCCAGCATAGGGTTGGGTGAGGCCTGTAAGATTCCAGGGGATGTGATCATTGGAGAGGATGTGGTGTCAGAAACATATGTGTGAGGTGACTCTAAAGAATCAACAGGGGATAAAGTTACTGAGCTCTCAGACAGTTGGACCTTCTCACTCAAAGACTTCTTCCTCCTACTCCCCTTGACTTCCTTGGCCTCCTTGGCAAGGTTAGGGAGGCTGGTGGGCATGGTACTCTTGGCATTGGGCCGTCTAGGCTTCTTGCCCATTGGTGTGTGCTTCAGACTGAGGAAAGACCTGTTGGGCCCACAGATAACAGGTGAGAGAGCAGAAGTCAGCACGGTGCCTGGGGGGCTCGGTGTCACATTGTACTCATCCAGGAGGCGCACAATATCATGGTGCATGCGATCCCGAGCCACATCCCGGGGAAGACGATCCATGTGATCCGTGATGTCTCGATTGGCAAAATGGTCTAACAGGATCTTGGCTGCTTCATAGCTCCCCTCCCGGGCAGCAAGAAACAGAGGTGTCTCTTCCTACAGAAAAGACCCACACCAAACATTTTTAATAACACTCTTGACAATACAAGAAGTCTTACTCTTTTTTTATTCAATTCCCTTAGGCATATGTTCCCTAAGTGCCTCCCCCATGAGATTTTAATACCATAGGCATGCTGTCTACCTACCTATGTGCTCAATGTATACCTGTGATTTAGATGTAAAATGTATAAGCTTATTTTACCTTTCACCAAGAGCCAATATTCCCTCCTATGGGCAGACCCTCCTCAGTGAGGAATTTGCAAAATAAAGCATGCCCCTGAGCCAGAGGCTCACTTAAAAGAGAACTGAGCTTATCAACATAAAGTTCTAAGAGGGAATGTAGTTACAAATAAGAAAGGTAGGAGGAGAAAAACCTAAAAAAAAAAAATTTTTTTAATTAAAAATTTAAAAAAAAAAAAAAAAAAAAAACGAGAAATAGGGCTGGGGTTGTGGCTCAGTGGTAGTGTGCTTGTCTTGCATGTGTAGGGCACTGGATTCAATCCTCAGCACCACAGAAATAAACAAAATAAAGGTATTGTGGCCTACAACTTTAAAAAAAAAAAAAAAAAAACGGGAAAGAGTAAAAGAGACTAAATGTGTGAAGAAAGAACTAAGATAAAATAAAGAGGAAGCAAATGAGAGAAGATGTGTGCGGTAAGGGAAGCATGAAAGACTACTAAAGGGGGAAAAAAAATCAAACAGGAAAACATCCTGGTATCCAAGGACAGAAAAAAAGAACAGTAGGGAGGAAAATGAAACGAATATGAGAAAAGCATGACTAATAAAATAGAGGACCTTCATCAAACTCTCTGCTTGATGGGCACCCAGTTCCTGCCCAGCCTGCCTCTGTATTTTCTTTTCTTCTTCTTCTTCTTCTTTTTTTTTTTTTTTTTGTGGTGCTGGGGATTAAACCCAGAGCCTTGTACATGCAAGGCAAGCACTCTACCAACTGAGCCATATCTCCAGCCCCTGCTTCTGTATTTCCTATACTCATCACAAAAGAAGCTACTTGAAGAAAAGGGAAGGGCCTTATAAATAAGTGAGGCACTACTATGAGCATCCTCGAGCTCCTAGCTTACAGACTATACCTTGTTGTCCTGCATGTCTCGGTTGGCCCCATTTTTCAACAGCAAAAGAGTCGCCTCCACGTTATTGACAGCAGCTGCCCAGTGAAGGGCAGATTTTCCTGCAGAGGAAGAACATTTTTATAAGCAGAGAGTAGAAGGACACATCCTACTCCTTTTAAAAGGAAGCACCATTTGACTTATACAAGGAAACCTTGAACTCCCCAGATATCAGCAGGAAGCCACTTATCTGTGGGGCCCCACAGAAAATAAAGTAATAGCTTCCTTTCCCTCTGTTCTAGGAAGACTTCAATATAGGCTTCCCAGCCGTTAGAGACAGGCAGGTAAAAGGATCACTTGCATGTGGTATCCATGACCTCCACATAACAGAATCAACCCTTCACAGACTCAAGACCTGCTCATTACATGATGGATGTATATTTACAATATCCCACAACCCTCCTATAAAAGAAACTCTAATACATTCTCATATCAAGAGTGGTGTACCTAGGAACCCACATAGGTGAACCTTTCATGGACCTTCTTTGAGACTCGAAAACCCTATAAAAAGTCTCCCTTATTCACCATCGTTTAGGGATCCCTACTAGCACAGGCCTCTGAACATGATGTGATGAAGAAAAATGAATGAATTCATGAATGAAAGAATGGGTCAATCTCCAATGGAGCAGAAATAGTTCTTAAGGATCATGATTAATAATTAATGGTTCTCCTCCTTAGAGGCATGGTTTGCAGGTAAGAATCCCAACTCCTGCCGGGCGCGGTGGCGCACACCTGTAATCCCAGCACTTTGGGAGGCTGAGGCAGGAGGATCGCGAGTTCAAAGCCAGCCTCAGCAATGGCGAGGCACTTAGCAACTCAGTGAGACCTTGTCTCCAAATAAAATACAAAAAAGGGCTGGGGATATGGCCCAGTGGTCAAGTGCCTCTGAGTTCAATCCCCGGTACCACAAAAAAAAAAAAAAAAAAAGAATCCCAACTCCTGCCTCTTGTCCCTACCATGGTCATCCACTGCATTCACATCTGCTTGGCAGTTGATCAGCTCTGCCACCATTCCCTCCACAGCCAGGCGGGCAGCCAGGATCAGAGGTGTAGTACCATCATTCATTCTGGCATCCAGATCAGTTACTCGGTTGCGAATCAGAATCTAGAAGAGGAGTACAGAAAACACAGTCACTTGGATGAGGACAAATCATGAAACTAAAGGCTTAAATAAAAGGGCATGAGGAGAAAACTATCAAGTCAGATTAAGAAAAGTGCAGCTGGAAAACCCACAGAGCTAGGGCAGTTAACACCTGTCAAAGGCTTTGGAACAGGTTTCATTCCCTTCTGATCTGTACATTTGGGAGCATCTTTGTACATCAAAATATTGCTAAGAATCAGAAGACTGGTACAACCCACTGTGAGTTCTGTCATTGTCTGGCTATCTAGAGTAGGTCAGTTGGCTTGCCTCCCTTTTCTTTCTTTCCCACCTAGCAAGCATGACTAACCCCTCGAAGATTTATTGAATAAATTCAATTAGATATTAAGTGCCTAAACACAAATAAAATATTGTAGATGCGTAACACATTCTCATTATCCAAACCTATTCTTCTGAGCTTCTTTACCTGGAAGACACCTTGGGCATCAGCTGCCACTGCAGCATGGAGAGGACAGCGGCCCATGTTGTCCTGGGCATTGGCATCTGCACCTGCATCCAGGAGGCGCTTGGCAGCATCAGCCCTTGAGTAGCGGGCTGCAAGATGCAGGGCCATCTCACCAGTCCGGTCTGTCTGGGCCTGGAGGCTGGCGCCCTGGCAGACCAAGTCTGTAATGATGTTGGCGGAAGAGTCCTCTGCATCTTCATCTTCATCACTCAAATCTGAGCTGCCTCCCCGGAGAGAAGCCAACATCAGTGGGGTGCACCCATCTGTAGCAGAGGAAAGTTCCAGAAAGTATTCAACAAAGAGAAGGAAGTCAACCCTATTGTTGTAATAGTTCTATTTGAGTAACATTATGTTTAGGGGAAGTCAATTCTCTGAATCTCTTGTAATAATTGGTGATAAGTTCTATATTTGTCACCAGCTTTTCCTTTGATACTATCTTTTCTGTAAAGAATAATGGGGAAGTAAGAGCCTTTCTGAGCTGAGGGCTCTTCTCTAAGTTAAACAAGCTTCTCTGTTCAAGTTTAAATGCTATGCTAATTTAAACTGGACAACATTTTACAATATCCAATATTAATAGAATTATATACATAAGGTAGGAACTAAACTAATTCTCCATCCTTTGCTTTGGGATATTATTTTTTTATCCTTCGAATCAAATCCATTTAATCACTCTATTTCTTCTCAACAACTGCTTTATATACAGCAATGTGAAATACTTCCCTATCTTGTGAGTTCAAAGTTCTACATGCCTGGATTCCTTAAATAATTATTTCCTCAAGCTGATTTTGTACCCATGAAATTGACAGGGGACATATGGCCAGATGGGGCAAACTAGGACAATCATACAGAGCCAAGGCAGGCAGTGCCTAGTGAAGAGGGAAAGGCTTGAGGTACTGACCTGGGCCCCGGACATTCACATCCAGCACATCCACCTCCTGCTCAGCCTGAGGAGGAGTGAGAGCCAGTGATGGTGTTCGACGAATGTCTGCAGCTTCAAGGTGCTGCTGTGTCCATGGGCGTCGATCAATGGGGTCATCTTCTTCTGAGAGCAAAGCCTCATCTTCAGCCTGGGAGGGGAAACAATACTCCCTATCAATCTGACTCCCAGTAGAAGCTGCTGACTGCTGGTCCAGTCTCCCACCACTTCTTTTAACTTCCATCCAGTTTTCTCTCTCTTCCCGTTTGTTATGGTTTAGATATGTATCTCCCAAAAGCTCATGTGTAAGACAGAGCAGGAAGGTTTAGATGTGAAATGATTGGGTTATGAGGGCCTTAACTGAATTGGTGCATTATCCAATGACATGGATTAACTGAGTGATAACTGAAGGCTGGTTGGATATGGTGGGAGGTCAGTCCCTGGGGACATGCCCTTGGGGTATATATTTTTGTCACTATTGAGCAGAGCTCTCTCTGCTTCCTGGTGTGATGTCTTGAGCTGTGCCATTCCACCACACTTCAGCCATGATGTTCAGCCTCACCTTGAGCCCCAAGGAATAGGGCTGACCTGAGGAATAGAACTGGCTCTCTATGGACAGAGACCTCTGAAACCGTGAGCCCCCAAATAAACTTTTCCTCCTCTAAAATTGCTCTTGTCAGGTCTTTTAGCCACAGCAGTGAAAAAGCTGACTGAAATACTGCTCTGATCCTCTGTATCATTCAAACTTTAGCTTCCCACTGCTTTCATGATGTCATTCCTGCTCAGCTCT
The DNA here is from genome assembly GCA_025594165.1 of Tamias sibiricus. Taxonomy (NCBI): domain Eukaryota; kingdom Metazoa; phylum Chordata; class Mammalia; order Rodentia; family Sciuridae; genus Tamias; species Tamias sibiricus. Next base: position 110,665,171 of record CM046658.1, on the reverse strand, counting down.
CCTGCATCATCTGTACAATTCTCCCCACCTCTTCATCCCAAGCTCCAGGGTTACCTTTGATATGCTACTTCACTTCCCCAAATCAACCTACTTCTGGGCCTCTGCCCCATGTCCTTCCCTCTGCCTGCTGTGGTTTTTTCCCCCATTCTTTGTTTGACTAACTGCTACTACCCTTCAAATAGAAATTAATTCCTTTTGCAGGTGCTAAAATGCACACTCTGTTTACCTTTACTTCACTGAGTATGTTAAGTGCTTACACAGCACTATGTGACAATCTCTACCAGAAGGGAAGGGTCTTGAGAAGAGGGAATTAGCTTTTTTCCTAATACAGTATCCAGCACAGAACAAGCACTCAGGAAAAGATTGAGGAATAATAATAATTATGATAATTTAAAAGCAGCTACCCTTTACTGACTTCTTAGTATGTGATAGGAATTAGGTAAGGTATATTACTATATCATCTTCAAAGCAACTCACAGAGGAAAGAGTTACTATGATCCCCATTCTATAGAGACAGAGAATTTAATACAAAGAGGTAAGGTAACTTGCCAGCTAAAAGCAGCAGACTTTTGGACTTCAATTTAGTTCTGGCCAGAACCTGGCTGTGGCCACGTGCAGCTAAAGATGTGCAGTCTCCTTCCTCACATTAGCCTCAACCCAATACACCTCTTGCTCTGTGAGGTTTTAGTTTCCTGGGCTCAAGATGTGGAGCCTCCAAAGCCTGTAGCCACTGTCTTTCTTTACTGTTAATTCCAAAGGGTGCCCAAAGTGATCTACTCATGAAGGAAACTGATCATACAACAGTTCTGACTCGACTAACAGCATGACATAAAGGAGGGGGGCAAGTTTTATTATTTTTAGAAGGTCTTGAAAACCATACACAGGTAACCCAAGGTCATTAATGTCCAAAGGTTCCCTCTGTTTGTGAGAAGCTGAGATAGCCACCTGCCTAGGTAACACATAAAGTGATCACCTTTTCCTCCCACTCAGAACACTCTGGAATAGAATAACAGAAATTGGAAAGGTGATCAGGTGATGACTGATGATGGCGGTTTTACTGCAGCCAGCTTACCTTGGCTTTCTTTGGCTGGGGTCCTTCATCATTCATCCAGTGTTCACTTGTTCCAGACCCAATTAGATTAGCCTCTGACACTTGTACCGAGAGATTTCTGATATGATCATAAAGGGGAGAAACAAACACAGAGGTTGTGGCATTAATAAATATAGTGGTTTTAAACACTTTTCCCACCTACTACTAAGGCTATACTCTGACATGGGGATCATGGCCTAGAGATAATCGGCGGTATTTTATGTGATATCTCAGAGTACCCATCCTTTCCCTTCCCACTGAGAAAGAGCTTACAACAGAAGTGTGCCCCCCACACAGAAGCCGAGCACCACATGACAGCACAAAGTTCTTTCGCATGACTACACCTAGACTCTGACACTATGGTTTCAGTCACTCACAAGTCATTCAGAATCATGTTCATTTGATTAATGGCCAGAGCTTAGAATTTAAAATCATGATTCGATAAGATATGCTTTTTTATTTATTTCTGCTTATTACTATGGATAGTGGCTTAGTGGCAAACCCTCTTACTTCAACCCCACGGCATCCTGTCCCACTGGCTCACGACGCTTGTGATTGCTGGAGTCTCGCCGCAGGGTGAATCCTTCAGGCAGCCAGAGGGAGCCATGCTTGCGCTTTCGTTTTGCCATAATTACCCCCAGCAGCATAATGAACAAGATAATGACAACAGCAACAGCAAGTAGATAGAGTAACTGAGTGGGTCTTGGAATCTGGGATTCACCTGAGAGTCCACAGAAACAGGGATACTGTTATATAAACCATCAACCTCTAGATATCAACCTGAAGTTCATTTAGAGGGCCATTTGACCTCTCCACCCCTGAAAACAGAGGGCTGCACAATGAAAAGTGTGCCCCTAAGAATGTCTCTCCCCAAACCTTTCCCCTTAACACCAAAGCCACTCACTGACAACAGACACAAGAGGGTATGATAGGGTCCCCTGGATGGCATGAGAAGCAAGCAGAGCTGCTGCTGCATCCGTGTTCTTGAAGCACTGGTCTGAGTCTTGAACACACTGGCGGTTGTCAATTTCCAGAAACACCTTAGAGCTATGGGATGCCAAGGGAAAAAGGAAAAAGGGAAATTGAAAGTCAAACAGGGAGTTCCAGCAGGTTGAATCAGAAGGGTTATGTGAACTTTCCTTCTTCCTCTCAGCATCAGGCTGTTCACCTCTGGGATGCTGCCTTCAGAAAGATCTCAGAAACTAGGACACTGTCCCTTCAGATCCCAAATACTTATTCTCACCAAAAGAATGTTGCACCTTCCTTAGTCTGGCTGACCTAAGGCTTCTGACTGAGGCAACGAAAGCTAACTGAGGAAGCTGGGGAGGCTGGCCTTCAGTGCCCTTCTCTCGAAGGCTTCTTCTTCCACCCCTTCCCACCTATTTGGTGGCACTGAGTGCTACACTAAAAGCATACCCTGCACATTTGGGGTCCTACTCTTCCTATGTTTTTGTATTCCTATTTCATTAGCTGAAGGACTGAAAAGATTGTAGGATATTGTCTTGTCTCAGTGGTTCTGAGGCCACCAGGCTCAATGCAAGAGTAAGTAGGCTACGGAGTCAGCATGTGAACACACGAAGGAAATGACCGGTCAAAAACTCAAGACTCCAGGAGTTAGTGAGGTTCGCAAGGCAGAAGCAAGCGGCTTGCAAACTCAGTTTACTGAGGAAGTGTCAAGTGGTTATATATCATTATTAGCCAATCAGTGTTTACATGTTTAGCATAGAATCCAATCACTTTATGCCACGGAGCACAGACCCTTAGACCCCCCAACTTCTCCCTGGCAAATGCAAATTTTCCTGGCAGTGGCAAGTTGTCCAATCATTCTGTGCCACAGAGTGCAGACCCCAAGTCTGCCCGAGTTTGCTTGGCAGCTGTCACCTGTGTCAGTAGGATATACCAAATAGTGGTGTGAGAATGACAGAGCAAACGAAGATTAATGCCCTTATCAAAAAGACATGTTGTAAGTAAAAAGTCTTGAAAATAACACAATGACTAATACAAAAGAGGAGTTGCTGATAAAGGGTTTTGAGGCAACTCTGGAAAAAGGTTAGGGATTCCAGCATTTGAGAAGGCCTCCCAAACATCCCGCCTCCCACTTACTCCAGCCCACCTGATTTTTCAAGATCAGGGAAAATCTTTATTCTTAAACAAAAGTACTGGGATAATGGGCTTGTCTTAAGTGATGGGCTGTTATATTGCCTAAGCTTTACACTTTTATAGGCAGAGTTATAATTTCTGCTGTGTCTCAAAAATGCTCAGCTTTACAGCATTCACCTTTAACAAGTTCAGAAACCAAACACTTACCCAGCCACCTCTTGTTCCTGCTCATCAGGAAGAGACCTGCGTGTTGTCTTCTGCTTCTTCATGGCAGCTGACTTTTCACCATAATAGGGGTATACCATGAGAGCCCCCTGTGAGTCCCGTTTAATGCGCAGATTGGTGTGGAGCAAAGTGCCCAGTGCCCGCAAGAAGCTGCGGGCATCCTGGAGCAGTTGTTCAGGAGGCATCAACACCACAATGACCAGGGTACCCTCTGCCAGGTTCTCAGGCCGGTCAGCAGCACAGTCTAGCCCATCCCAGCCACACTCCTCACTATTGCATCCCTGGTCACAGTGGTTGTCTTTGAAATGGTCTGCACAGTACTTATCATACCTAAGCAGAGAAGAGAAAGAACGGGGAAAGGGGTTCAAACTAGACAAAGCTCCATTTTGTTTTCCACTTGGAACTACTATGGATTTTGCTACCCATCTTTTGTGGCCCATATCAGGACCCATATGGTCTGTGAAGCCTTCTTTGAATTTTCTGTCATTGACATTGTGGAGTGTATACAGTCTATGCTACTCAGTATTACTGACTGTTTCCTGAATGGGGAACAACACTGTGCTCATTAGGCAGTATGGGTTTAGGGGCTCCTACTCAATTCACACTCTTGTTCTTTCAGATTTTTAACCAAAGCTGCACATGTGAAACCAAAGTCAACCTGGTTAATGCTTCCTCTATGTTATCTCCACTGCTCCCCTTAAATGAGGTAACAAAGAGCTTTAGAAAGTAAAAGGTGCCAAAGGTGGCTTTAGACCCTGAACCATCAAAAGCTGACAGGGAACCATATCAACGAGGCCCACTTCTTTCCCTCTCAGGAGTGACTGCAACTGCAGACAGTTGCGGGCGGGGGGGGGGGGGGGGGGGGAGGGGAGGTATGTTCCATATAGGATACCAGACCTAACTAGTATAATCTCTTTCAAATATTGGGAAAAGAATTAAAACCCCCAAACCTAAATGTTCACAATCATTCACTCCACTCTCTTCTCAACCCTACCCCCATCCCTTGATATCTCTATCATTTGGTATAATTTGCCATGTAGCTCAGTGAAAAAATTAGGAGTCATTAGTACTGTGTGTGCTTTTGGAAAGTTCTTTAACATTTCAGACCTCAGTTCTCTCATATACGAAAGATCATTAACAATACCTATGCCTCACAAAGGTTACTGAGAATTAACTGGGGCTAGATGCAATGGTTAATAAGAGAGTTACAACACAGACCATAAAGCATTCTATAACTGGAACAAAGAGCAGGAATCTTAAAAAGCCTAATCTAGCTCATGTTTCCACATAAATTCAGATGTGGAAAACCAGTATAAGGGAAAGGAATGGGAGAAGAGAGAGAGGTACAGACCTTTTCATCCATCCTGTAGGCAGGTTGCTTGAGAGGCTGCCTAAGGGTAGGAAATAACACTTCCAAATGTTATTCCCCCCCCCAAAGGTCACAGAGCAGCAGGTGAGAAGGCAAAGATAGGCAGAGAAAAGAGCATTCCTGGCCCTGTCAGCGAGGGAAAGCGCAGGGTGGCTGTGACAAGACAAGGCTGGCCCCATCTGAAAAGCAGAGGCAGCTTGGGCGGAAGCACTGGAGTAGTTAGGAGCAAGAACAAGAAACTGAGGAGTGTTAGTGACAGTCCCCTCAGCTTCTGCAGAGCCTGGAGCCCTTACTTGCATGTCTTGCTGTTCCCCTGGCATTCAAAGTTGTCAAACAGGCACTCAGCTGTGTTGCATAGCTCATCACACTGGTTGTTGATGTAGTCCCAGCAGGGAAGTGGGGAGGAGCAATTGGCCCAGGGGTTCTCCATGGTGAGGGAACAGTCACCTCCATCCCACTGGCAGGCATGGCTGTTGCAGGCCTCGTCGCAGACGCCATCCCGGGCTTTGTCAGCGCAGTACTGACTGAGGCAGGTGGCAGGAGGGGTGCTGGTGGGGGCTGTGTAGAGTTCACAGTGGCTGCCCCAGAATGGTGGAGAGCAGTGGCAAGAGTAATAAGGAGGCTGGCGCTGAGGGTAGCAACTGCCCCCATGCTGGCAGGGGCTGCTGGCACAGCCTGATTCACAGTCCTGGGGATTGGGGCAGAAGCAGCGGGGTCCTGAGGCGGTATGCACACACTGCTCCCCTTTTCTACACTTCACCTGTCCACAGCTACTCTGGCATCTTGACCCGGAGAAGCCCTGTGGAAGGTGATAAAGAAATGAGGATGGCAGGCAGACCTAAGGCTTGCCCTATTCTTGCTCCTAACCCCTTCTCTTACATACACAGGGAGATAAAGACCAGATAAAAACAGTTAGATCCCTCCACATAGCATCCTCAACCTAGTTCGAGGAGCCAATGGGTAAGAGCTGAAGGTTCCATGAGATTAATGTAGAATTCTCTCACTTTAAGAGCTCACTTTTAGAAATTAAGTCCACCTTTTCTAATCATTCTTAGATCATTTCTACAATGTCTTTGGGCACGGGTGGGAATGGGGGAGTCCTGTTGGAAGTTTGGAATCCCTAGAAGACTTCCACATCTCATCTCATTCTTATACTTCCTGCTTAGCCCAAGTCAAGGTTACTAGTCAGGTTTCTTTTGAGTGTCTCCTTACACATAATGACTTGTCTTTTAGGGAACTTTCAGCCTTTGGCAGTGGCAAGAGTTTGCACAACAAATGGCTGAAATTAAGCTGCTTTCTACTTTAAGGAACAACATAAGCAGAACAGACCTTCACCCAACCAGGACAGTAAGACTGCTCCAGCATAGTACCATAGAACCAGTGACAGTAGCCCTATTTCAAGGGGCCATTCCATCACTTCTTGTGGTTTTTCCCTTGGTGTTCCAAAGGTTAACAGTCATAAACTGGGAAGCTCATAGTTTCTGGGAAGGCCTAAACAGCTTTACATGGAAAAACTGAAGTGCTTTGAGCTGAAATTGAGAACTCTCCCCATTAAGGAACTTGAAAAACCCAGGTTTAATCTGTTTTGTCATAAATCATATGGAAGAGAGAATGTTCTTTAAATCAGCATCAGGCCACTCACTGGGGGACAATGACAAATGAAGCCATCAGGTACATTGCTGGCCACAGCACAAGTCCCTCCATTCAGGCAAGGCATCTGGGGACACACATCCACGAAGGTTTCACAGTGACGGCCTCAAGGCAGGGAGAAAAAAAAAAGTTTTAAAAGGCAGAAATAGTAAGGTCAAGTTACTGAGCAGAACCCCACTGGGATGGGAATCAACCACAGACTGAGAAAGGGGTGTGAGAATTTAGTTCTAAGCCTCCGGGGATATGAGAAGACAAGACACTTGATGGACCTCAACATGATGCCCTTACTGGCTCACAGCAGTTCCCTCATCTTGCCTGTGCAATAAAGCGCAAGCAGCCACATCCCCAAACAAACCCCAAAAGGATGCATATGAGAGGTGATTCTAATTACCAACTTCTGTTCACCAAACTGTTCACCCCATTTTGTTATATCTTCTGCCAATGTATCTAACCAGGTATTGACTGTTTACAAATAATTTCTATCTATGAGGTCTCTTTTCAATTATTTTGGCATTTCTGTAACTTAATTGGTCTTACCCTAAAATACAGCTTCATTTTCCCAGAGTTAATTTTCTCTAGAAACACTTCTAAGCCAAAGGTCATCTGGCTCCACCAGAAAGTGAACTAGGCAACTGGAATCATAGAAGGGACATGGGGCTCAGCTGGGGTCTCTTGTCAAATAGTAGGAGATGGGCTCATTTGGACTGTGGTCATTTAGATTTTTAAAAAATTAAAATAGCACTTTTGGCTATTAAGAATTAAGAAACCAGAGTTACAAATGTTTGACTTTCCAAATCACAGTGGCAGACACTGACCAAGAATAGCTTTCACATAGACACAGTGCTCAGGGGTTTGCTGTCTGTCTCACTCAGCGATAACATCTCACTACAACTGCAGTTCGAGGGATTCCTTTCACTCACAAGCGTGGGAACAAAGCACAAACTCTACTTCCTGGCAGTGGAATAATTATTCAAGGTGGTTTTATACCTTTCTTCTCCATCTTTCCCTTCCTTTGTAAGTGCTTGTCATTGTTTCCAGATGAAGACATCATCAGAGGCAATGAAAGAAACAGGAGCCATCTTTGCATCTCTGGCTTCCCAAGCACATTGGGGTCAATATGAGCCTGTATACAGACTATCCATATTCTTTCCATGCCCCACACTACCTCAATAAGTAGTCTGTTTCTTTTTTTGCTATTACAGCATCCAGATAGCTTCCATATTTCAAAGTCCCTCCCATTCTTTGCAAAATTCCAAGATTATTTGAGGTAGCATATCTTTAAAACTAAAAGGAAAGAAGGAAGGGAGGGAGAGAGGGAGTGAAGACGGAAGGAAGAAGGGACAAAAAGAAGAAGGGAATGAGGAAAGAAGGGGGAAGGCAGGCTAGAGATGGGTTCAGGGTGTGAGAATTTAGTTCTAAGCCTCCGGGGATATGAGAAGGCAAGACACTTGATGGACCTCAACATGATGCCCTTACTGGCTCACAGCAGTTCCCTCATCTTGCCTGTGCAATAAAGTGCAAGCAGCCACATCCCCAAACAAACCCCAAAAGGATGCATCCAGCTTGCCAAATGACTAGTAAATAGACTACTACAGCCTATCATCTGACTCTCAGAGCATGAAAACATGCTCAACATGAGAGATATAACTACAGACTCCAGAAAATGCAAGAAAGATTTAAATCTGGGTATCTGGTGATCTAGCCACATCTAGATGCATGCAACTATTTTTAAGTCCCCAAAAGTCACCATATTATATTAGGACTTCTTCAGAAGTGGACTAATAAGTGCTGTGATAAGTCCCTATTCTGAGGCACAACTTTGGTCATCATTATATCCTTTGGTGAAAAAAATAAAGCTTGAGAAAAGACTAGGAGCATGGCCAAGGCTCAGCAGGGCAGGGCATATTTTGTGATTACTGCAGCTTTCTTGTTCATACTCTGATCCACTGATTTTTGGCTAACCATCCCAGTTCAGACCCACTCTCCTAAGCATCCTAGAAGGTCCTAAACTTCTCTGGGTCCTGAAGTTGGAAAAATGGCAGTGAAAGAACTACCCAGTAATTCAAGTCATTAAATGTCAAAGGAGGCAGGACCAGGGAACCAGCATTAGGTATAAGGTTCCTGAAAACAAAATGCTTTTTTACTCAGATGAAGAGTTCTGTGGCTGTATGGTAATGATGGTAGAACTGCAACCTTAAACTAAGCTGGTCGTTTTTTGTACATAGGAAAAGCTTCGCTTGGCTTTAAAATGAGTCACATAGTACTGGACCTGCTCACCAAGGCCCCTTGCAGGGCAGAGTGGCCAGGGGGCTGGAAAGGTTCTCACCAGTGAAGGCATTGCGGCAGACACACAGATAGTCATTGGTAAGCTGTCTGCAGTCCAGGCTGCCCTCAGAGTTGCAGGGGTTAGATAGGCACTCGTTGATGTCCCCCTCACACCGCTCCCCAGCAAAGCCAGGCAAGCAACGACAACTGTAGCCCCCAATCCTGTCCACACACTGACCACCATTAAGGCAATGGGGGCCTCCAGCACAGTCATCAATATTCTCTTCACAAAGTAGGCCTGGAGGAGAGAAAGGAGGGGGAAAGAATTATGAGAGTCCTTTGAACACTGCTCTCTAGCAAGGGATAACCATCCTTGTTGAAATTTTCACAATTAGTCAGACTACTCTTCTTTTAGGAGTGGAAACTTATAGGTTGGACAGCACAAAGCGGACTCTTGGTCTAAGACAGCTACCATATTCCTGGTGAGCAGTATGGGAAAAAGAAAGAATATTAAGGGCTTCACATAATCTCTCCCACACAATCCAAAGAAGTAGACCTAATGGAGTAGGTACTATTATTTGTTCCATCTCAACCCCCGGCTTACATATTTTACTTTATCACCTATTTAGAAACTAAATTAAAAACAAGAAAGTAAAAACAAACAAAACTAGCTGGGCGTGGTGGCGCACGCCTGTAATCCCAGCACTTTGGGAGGCTGAGGCAGGAGGATCGCGAGTTCAAAGCCAGCCTCAGCAATGGCGAGGCACTTAGTAACTCAGTGAGAACCTGCTTCTAATAAAATACAAAAAAAAAAAAGGGCTGGGGATGTGGCCCAGTGGTCAAGTGCCCCTGAGTTCAATCCCCGGTACAAAAAAAAAAAAAAAAAAAAAAAAAAAAACTGATATGTGCTCTTGAGTCTCACAAAATATTTGATATTTAGCAAATGTGAATAAATTAGCATAAATACCCAGTCTCCCATCAGAATGGAACTACCTGTGGGCTGGGGTTGTGGCTCAGCAGTAGAGTGCTCTCCTAGCACATGCAAGGCCCTAGGTTTGATCCTCAGCACCACATCAAAATAAATATAAAATAAAAGTGTTGTGTGTCCAACTACAACTAAAAAATAAATATTTAAAAAAAAGAGAATGGAACTACTAGTAATGAACATATCTATCAAATGAGAATAAATGCAACCTTGGCCTGAAGCAAAATAGTAGGGATGGGCAAAACTGTTACAGTTAGTTCTCACTAAACAACTGAAAGTGTACCCAGGCCAGGATCCAAAGTTCAGAAGGACAGCAAATAAAACCAGGCATTGTGGTAACTCTCACAATGATGTTATGGAAGTGGAGTCTCCTGATATATTTGCCAATGGCCAGATAAGTTAAGTCAGGATAAATACTGTTCCACATATCTAAACAAGCAAATGTGGTATAATAATTCAATAAATAGGATAAACTCAAAGAGATCCACACCAGCACCATTATGATTAGATTGCCAAAAGATAAAGAGAAGCTTGAAAACATCAAGGGAGAGAGACATACCCCCTACAAGGGAGTTTCAATATAAATAAAAAGCCAATTTCTCATTAAAAATCATGGAAGTAAAAAAAGCAGTGGGGTAAAATATTCAAAGTGCTGGAGTGGGGTGGGAGGAAGACAGTCAATTATAATAGGCAAGAAAGGGTTAGAAAAGATACAAATTTTGTTCTCTTATGATATGATCCATTTTGGGCTTAGACAATAAATAAAGAGATCTTGATATAGTAAGAGATGTTAGAGTTCAATGAATATACATGTATTCGCCCAGATTTCCCAGCCTCCATTGAAGACAGGAGATTATTAAATAATTTTTGATAATACATTATGAAAGATAGTGATATGTGTCACTTCCAGACTAAGGTAGTGAAGGCTGCTACATGACCCTGCAAATTTGTCTTTCTTTCCTGTGGAAGCCTTAAAGGCCAAATGTTTTAAACCACATATCTAAAAATATAGAGAAAGGCAACATAACACCTACCAGAGCTTATTTGAATAAGCAGGGGAAAAAATAACTCTTATGTTTAGCTCTTAGATTTGAGGTTTAATAAGCTACCACCACAGCTGTAGCTTGTCCTAAAACCAATACAATTCAAAGCAATAAATTAATAATGAATTGGAGTTGACTTTTATTTCTCTTTGAATTATGGATTTCTAGAATAAAGAACAACTCTCCTTTTCACACAATTTCTCTTCCCCTTTAACCTCATTCCTCAATAACTACCCTACTATTATTCTTCTACCTTAACTAAGCCAAATTCTGATCCCTAGGACACCAAATGATCAAAACTCACTGACACAAAGATGTAAGACAATATAAATACTTCTCTGAACTTCAAATCTCTTTGACATAGAAGAGAATGAATTCTCCATTATTGTTGATGGCCTTTCACATTTCTTTTCACAGTTTAATCAGAACAGACACCATCATAACTGATCTCCTCTAATAAACAATACTTATTCCTACTTTCTAGGAAATTGTTTGGAGGTGTTGGCAAAGCTCACAGCAGAATGATGCTCTGAACTTACGTAAAGGCACAGCCTTAGGCCATCAGCTTCCTACCCTGGAATTACAAAAGTAGGCAAATATTTTCATTTTAGTCATTCCCTCACCCTATGGAACCAAAACCTAGCTAGCTAATAAACAAAAGCAGGTAAATGTTGTATTATTTACTCAAAGGGTTAGTAGTTGCTTTTGCTTGAAGCATCAAGGAATCTTGCTGACCAGGCTAATTTTGTTACAATGTTATATCAGTTCTACATTCTGTTTAATAGAAAATAAGATTGAAACAACCAGACCAAACTGAGACTATGAAGCAGAGCCTGCAAGAAATGAAAGAAAAAAAATTTACTTGAATTACTAGGATGTAGAACTAAATGCTTGTAGTGAAGCTAGTTTCACTGTCTTAATTTTTTTTTTCCTAAATCCCAATTAACACTAAAAATGGATCTGTAATTTAGAGAAGGCCATGGATGGAAGATGAGTAAGGCTGATTTCATACCCCGAGTGCCTGGTGGGCACGAGCACTTGAAATGGTTCACAAGGTCGATACAGGTGCCTCCATTCTGGCATGGCTGATTCTGGCACTCATCCACTTCATACTCACAGTTCACACCCTGATATCCTGGAATACACTGCCAGGAGGAAGCAAAGAAGGAGAAGAAGTGTTGGATCATTACAGGAGACAGACCATGAAGGTGAGTGAGATCTGAAATGTTACTATGATCCTGTCCCACTCATCATTCAGCTCTTGTATGTTTCTCTGGATTCACCACATTCTCTGCTCATCATCTGTGCGAGGTCAAACTCCATTTTACTGGCATTTACCTATTCCTCTTCCAGTCAAACAAGCCACTTTAAAGATAAGGATTGAATACCCTGAGGGTTGTTTTCAATATGATTCCTGTGCAAAACTTTTGTTCTTCCTGTGTACAGGTTTTCCCATTTTTAAAATGTGCATTCCTTCATACGTCCAAGGACCCTATGACTCAAATAGCATGTGCGGGTGGTAGCAAAGGTATGGCATGTATTCACCTCCAGATTTAGAAAACTACATGCACATGTGGGAAACTGACTGGGATAGAAGTAGGGGCAGAAGAAGGTGGGGATGGATGGCTGTGGTTGATGTAGAGATTGGAAGAAATTTAGGATTGGTAAAGGAATACAACACAATAGGTACCTTTATTTGAGCAACTGTTTAATAGGCTTTTATGTAGGGGAAATCCCTTGTGGGATGAGACCATCCAAAAGGGAAGAAGGGTGAGGGAAGAAGCAAAATGAACTCTTGGAGAGAGGGGTCAGAAAGGGAGGTTAGTGGTCTAGGCAATGTCACTCAGCAGTCCAGCAGCTGGAGTCTCTGGTCAGAGAATAAGGGCAGCTTTGGCTGGGTCTTTATAGACCCAGGGTTTATCTCATTATGACTAGAAAATGTTGGATGTAGGGAGGTAGCATCTAAAGAGTTAAAGTTCTGCTTATCTGGGCTATGTTTAAGGTAAATGGATGTGTAAACATATGAGTTTGGCACTGGTAGGCTTTTGAGTTAATGAGTCCCAGCCTGCTGTAAAGAAATAAACAATCTAGGTAACAGTAGAGAAGCAAAGACTTTTCTGGTCTGAATTGGTATTGAATTCATGTCTCTGGTGCTTTGTTAACATCTTGCTCTAACCATCAGCCCATACAATAAGATGGTGAAATGTTCCTTGAAGACACATACTTACTTAAATACGCACATGTAACATTTAGCATGGTGCTATGGAAACAGGGTGAGCAACATTTTTTGAGAGAGAGAATTATTAATTGATTGATCAGTGATAGCAGACAAAAGTGGCATGGGCCAAAGAGGAAAGCCATTCCTCAAAGTGGCTTCTCCTATCTCAGCTGATATTCAGGGTAGTTCCAGGGACCACTGTGTAGGGGAGGGTGTGTAATGCACTCTGGAAGTAGCTGTTGGTTCCAAATCCTGGAAGCAAGCCTTTTTAAAACCTTTATAAAAATATCTTACTAGGGCTATGCTAATGTACTACATAGGGAGGCTGAAAAGACCGTGGGATTGGTAAACACTATGATGGTGATTAGTAAAAAATCTATAAGTTGTATATATAAGACATAAGCAGCTAAATTTGACACACAAGTGCTCATAACAGCCACACCACCTCCTGGGAGCTCTCTGACCTGTGCTCATTCATCCTCACCTCACATCTGTATCCTCCAAGGAAGTCAATGCAGGTGGCACCATGCTGGCAGGGATTGGATGCGCACTCATCAAGCTGCTTCTCACAGTAGCTCCCAGTGTAGCCCAGCGGGCACTGGCAGTGATGTGTGTTGCCAGCGTCAATACAGATACCTGAGTGCTGGCACAAGCGCTCAATAGGCACAGCTGGGAAACCGGGGGAATAAGAGTCATCACAGAAGAGCATGAGATACACATCGTTCAGAATGAGCAAGTGAATCAAAGCTGGTTGACCAGCAAATCTTATTCTTATCTATTTCTTCACAACTCTCTATACCAGATTTGCATTAAAAAAATAAACAAGCCCTAAAAGTGGAATATGTCTTAGAATTTCTTTGGGGGACCTTTAACTCCATTCTTCTACCCTTTCTCCAGAGCCTTGTCCATTCACTATTATCCGCCTTTCCCTCTTACCCCACAATGATAATATTATCAGCACTAAAATGCCACTGGTCAGTCAATACTTCAGTGAAAACCTTTAGCCCCAGGGACAGAGCTCACCTTTGTGGGCGGCTGCCAATTTACAGGAGACACTGGGCACATCACAGTAAGCACCAGTCCACCCAGATGGACACAGGCACCGGGAGTCTGCCTTTTCCTGAACACAAGTACCTTTGTTTTTGCATGGAGAATGACTGCAGAGGTTCACCAGGGTCTGAAGCAGAGACAAGGAAGCATGTATATCAAAATCCAAATATCAGAAATGAAGGAAATAAGTTACATTGTATTACAAGAAATCAAAGGAAAGCAACACTTAAAAAAAAGAGAGAGACCTCACCCAAACTCTAAAAAAGACTCAAGTGTTCCAGATACAGCTCACAATTTTAACATGTCTGATTTCTCTTAACTCTGCTATTTAATAAGTTCTTTCCACATTTAAGAATTTCAGGAGATCCAATAGGTTAAGTTATTCTCCATATTCTAGACAGGATTATGTCTACACATATGGACACCCTGTATGGCTAAAAAGAGTTAAAGCTGTCCAAAATGTTCTATTTTCCCTATGCTAATCCTATATGAAACCCATGTGGATTTGGCCAAATCCTGTCTGCAGTGAAGATGGGTAAAAGGACAAAAAGTCCATTAATAAACCTAAAACTGAGGGCTGGGGTTGTGGCTCAGTAGTAGAGCGCTTGCCTAGCATGTGCGCAGCCCGGGTTCAATCCTCAGCACCATGTAAAAATAAACGCATTGTGTACACCTAAAAGCAAATAAATATTTAAAAAAAAAAAAACCCTAAAGCTGCTAAAGGATTATTTTATTTACTTATTTTTTATTTGTTCTAATTAGTTATATATGACAATAGACTGTATTTTGACACATTGTAACAAACGGAACACAACTTTTCATTCCTCTGGATGAACATGTTGCAGAGTCACACCGGTAGTGTAGTTATACATGTATATGGGGTAATAAGGTCCCTCTTATTCCACCATCCTTCCCACACCTACTCCCCACCCCTCCTCTGCCTCCCCTGCCCAATCCAAAGTTCCTTCATTCTTCCCTCCCCAACCCCCATTAAAAATCAGCATCCACTTATCAGAGAAAACATTCAGCCTTTGATTTTTTAGGTTTGGCTTATTTCACTTAGCATGATATTCTCCAACTCCATCCACTAACTTGTAAATGCCATAATTTCATTCTTTTTTTAAGGCTAAGTAATATTTCATTGTGCATATCACATTTTCTTTATCCTGTTGAAGGGCATCTAAATTGGTTCCATAGTTTACCTATTGTGAATTGAGCTGCTATCAACATTGACATGGCTGTATCATTGTAGGGTGCTGATTTTAAGTCCTTTGGGTCTAAACTAAGGAGTGGGATAGCTGGGTCAAATGGTGGTTCCATTTCAAGTTTTCTAAGGAATCTCCATACAGCTTTCCATAGTGGTTGCACCAACTTGCAGTCCCACCAGTAGTGTATGAATGTATATTTTTTTCCTACATCCTTGCTAACACTTATTGTTGCTTATATTCTTGATAACTGCCATTCTGACTGGAGTGAGATGACTTAGTTTTGTTTTGCATGTCTCTAATTGCTAGAGATGATGAACATTTTTTCATATGTATGTTGATCAATTTATTTCTTCTGTGAAGTGTCCATTCTGTTCCTTACCCATTTATTCACTGGGCTATTTGTTTTTTGTTTTGGTTTTGGTGTTAAGTTTTTTTTGAGTTCTTTATATATCCTGAAGATTAGTGCTCTACCTTAAGTGCAGATGATAAAGATCTCCTCCTATTTTGTAGGCTCTCTCTTCACGTTATTGTTTGTTTCCTTTGCTGAGAATACGCTTTTTAATTTGAATCCATCCCATTTATTGATTCTTGATTTTTACTTCTTGCACTTTAGGAGTCTTGTTAAGGAAGTCGGGTCCTAAGCCAACATGATGAAGATTTGGGCCTACTTTTTTTCTTCTATTAGGTGCAGGTTCTCTTGTTCGAGTGCCTAAGTCTTTGATCTACTTTGAGTTGATTTTTGTGCAGGGTAAGAGATAAGAGGTTTAATTTCATTTTGCTTCATATGGATTTCCAGTTTTCCTAGCACCATTTGTTGATAGGCTATCTTTTTCTCCAATATGTTTTTTAAAATTTTTTTGTAGTTGTAGATGGACAGCATGCCCTTATTTTTATTTGTCTATTTTTATGTGGACCCAGGACCCAGTACTTGCTAGGCAAGTGCTCTGCCACTGAGACACAGCCCCAGCCCCTCCAATATGTTCTTAGTGCCTTTGTCTAGTATGAGATATCTATGTGGATATGTCTCTGTGTCTTCTATTCTGCAACATTTCTGTACATGTCTACTTTGGTGCCAATACCATGCTGTTTTTGTTACTATTGCTCTATAGCATAGTTTAAGGCCTGGTATTATGGTGCCTCCTCTGCTTCACTCTACTTGCTAAGATCTGCTTTGGCTATTCTGGGTCTCTTATTTTTCCAAATGAATTTCATGATTGCTTTTTCTGGTTCTATGAAGAATGTTATTGGGATTTTAATAGGAATCGTATTACATCTGTAAACACTTTTGGTAGTATGGCCATTTTGACAATATTAATTCTGCCTATACAAGAGCACAGGAGATCTATCTTCCAAAAAGCTTATTTTGAAGGGAAGAAAATGAGGTTTATGAAAAACAAGAGGCGGAGAGGAAGGCCATGTTCATATTAGAGACTATTGGCTGAAAGAAAATGCTGGAGGGAGGGAAGACTGCACCTCTAGCACTTCCAGTCACCATATGAGAGTGAGCATGAGCCCCTTGAAGAACGTTCTCTGGATCCACACAATCAACACCAACCTGCTCAACACGTGGAGGTAGTTGTTTGCATGTCCAATATAACCAAAGCCTTACTGAAATGCACCTGTGAATCAGGTTGCATTTTTGCCATTTATTCCTAAGTTCTTTGGAGTTCTGTTGTTCTTTGATTGCTGAAGAGGTGAAGTAGAATAAAATTAAACAGTACTGTTTAGTACATATCTTTAAAAAAAAAATTCATTTATTTGTTTTAGTTGTACACAATGCCCTTGTTTTTATGTGGTGCTGAGGATCGAACCCGAGTTGCACACGTGCTAGGTGAGAGCGCTCTACCGCTGAGCCACAACCCCAGCCCCAGTACATATCTTTTTTTTTTTTTTTTTTTTTTTTGATGTACCAGGGATTGAACTCAGGGGCATGCAACCACTGAGTCACATCCCCAGCCCTATTTTGTATTTTATTTAGAGACAGCATCTCACTGAGTTGTTTAGTGCCTCACTTTTGCTGAGGCTGGCTGTAAACTCACAATCCTCCTGCCTCAGCCTCCCGAGTCATTGGGATTACAGGTGTGCGCCACCACACCCAGCTGGTACATATCTTGAACAAGCTACACATTGCATCTTGGTGGCTCAGTTTCCTCTTCCATGAATTGAAAGTTTAGAGTAATCACTTATGGGGACTCTGCCATCTTAAGATTCTATGAAAATGTATAATTATATATTTGAATTTTAAAGATACATAAGTAGTTTAGTTTTATGAATTCTACCTCGCAAGACATGATAATTGCTATTATACCCTTAGATGTTGTATCTGACCTTTAAAGATGGTATTTTTATGTTCTTTCTCCTCTTGTGCTTCCAATGTAAAACATATCTATGTGCTTACTTCCCTTATGTATTTTTCTGCAGTTCTTGGTCAGTCTCTTAAGACAATCTTAGTTTCTTAATTCATACAGTGCTGCCTGCATCACCAGTTTGGAACCTACTAATAATTTACCAGATTCATTTCAGTCACACCCCTTGGGCCGCAATTTCCTCTTTTAAAAGGGGTTTACTTTGCCTAGAAAGGGAACAGGTATAAAACTCAGCTACTCTGGGGGAACTGAGTGAGTCGGCAGGAAGTTAATTACCTGACAGTTTTTTCCAGTGTAGCCCAAGGGGCAGGTGCAGCGGTAGGTACCCAGACCATCCACACAAGTTCCCTCGTTCAGGCATGGATGAGAGTTGCATTCATTGATCTCATGGAGGCAGAAGGGACCAGTGAAGCCCACAGGGCACAAGCAGGAGAAGGAGTTAATTCCATCAACACATGTGCCACCATTAAAGCAAGAGCTGAGGAGCAAATGGGGAAGGGGGGGGCAACATTAGCTATGTATTGGTTCCTCTGACCTGCTTTTTGAAAACAAGGTTTAAAAATCTAAGAGGCATATACCCCTGAGCATCCCAAACTCCTAGATTCAGTAAAGTTTACTTTCTTTCAAACTGGGTGTCAGAAGCTCTGAGTGCCAACTTCCTTTCTATAGCCAAAGGCTTAACATTTAAAAGGCTGAGCTCAAGCTGGGTGCGGTGGTGCATGCCTATAATCCTAGCACTTGAGAGGCAGAGGTAGGAGGATCATGAGTTCAAAGCCGGCCTCAGCAATGGCAAGGCACTTAGCAACTCAGTGAGACCCTGTCTCTAATAAAACACAAAAAAGGAATGGGGGATGTGGCCCAGTGGTCAAGTGCTTCTAAGTTCAATCCCCGGTAGAAATAAATAAATAAATGGCTGAGCTTACTTTAGATTCCTGGAGAATGTGAAGTTTTCCAGGTTTTGCATAATCTGAGACTCTCCATATATTATTATTTTTTAAAAATTAAACTAAGTCAATTTACTTTATATTGCAACTTACTTTATATTTTTTGGGGGGTGTATTAGGGATTTAATTCAGGGGCACTCAACCACTGAGCCACATCCCTATCCCTATTTTGTATTTTATTTAGAGACAGGGTCTCACTGAGTTTCTCAGCACCTTGCTCTTGCTGAGGCTGGCTTTAAACTCAAGATCCTCCTGCCTTACCCTCCGAGCCACTGGGATTACCGGTGTGCAGCACCACGCCTGGCTTAAATTTACTTTATATGAAAAATGCCGGATAAATAGCTTTTCAGTTTAGACTTCTTTATCAAAGAGAAACAAAACAAACATGTTGATAATATAATAAAAATAAATGAGATAGACTTCCCAGAAGTCTTTAAACCATGGTAACAAATCTGCCAAGGAATAGGAATTTTTAGATCAACTGCCACTGAAATGAATAAGAAAACAAAGAGAGAATGGAATTATAGTTCCTACAATTATTCCCTAAATAAGAAACAAATGCTGCTTATCTATTCCACTAAGTTTTTCTACCTTCAACCTCCTATAAGGAATAGGGAATAGGCAATGATAGGAGCCAAGGGGAGGTCCCATCCCTGCCCCACAACCCTAGCACTACACTCTTAAGTTCCCCTGCATTCCTTCCTTTCTACATAAGATGCTGAAACCCAATGCATGGTTACTCACCTCTCAGTGCATTCATCAATATTG